>VDFB02275706.1:0-36750 GCA_007258455.2 Sequoia sempervirens
AATTATTTTTTTTGCTGCAGCCCAGCCCGCGGTCACGTGGGTGACCGAACGCCAGCCCCCGAGGGCTCAAATTTTGCTCCCAGTTAGCCTTCAAAGTGCCTAAAATAGGCCTTTTTTTCATTTTTGCATAACTTTTCACCACGGAGTCGGTTTTTCGCAAACGAGATACCGTCGGAAAGCTGGTTCGATGAACTTCGCAGTGGTGCAGGTGAAGTTTCTAGATTTTTCCATTCTTTGCTAGTTTTTTCAGCTTGAAGGTGCAAGTGCATTTATTGATTGTTCTTGATGTAACTTTTGCCAACGAAGTCGAAATTTGGAAAACTTTTTTTTGAAATTGATCAGAAAATTGCAAGGAATCTGTTTGTAACCTCTATTTTCAGCTTTGCAAGCTCCTTTTTCTGAAAATTTGTAAAAATCACCGTGTGTTATAAACGGTTGATTTGAGCTTGTCACTTGTAAAATTGCAAAAAATTGTTCATTGTAATTTGCTGGGGGGGTTGCAAAATCAGTTTTTAATACATTCTGGGGGGGTGAAAGGCACAATTTAATTGCCACATTGTCTTTTTCTTTTGGTGTTCATGGCGGATCTAAGGCAAATTGAACCACTCACTCCACACAATTATCATACATGGAAGCTAAAAATGACTCAGTTGTTACAATCTAAGGGTCTATGGCCAATGTTAGATGCAGAACAACCTGAATTTACAAGGAATTATGAAAAGTTTGTCCATAGATGTAAAATGGATGAAGCAAAAGGGCTCATTGGCTTACATGTATCTGATAATCTATTGTTTCATATTTCGGAGTGCAAAACACCTAAGAATGTTTGGGACAAACTTGAAGAATTGTATGGTAAAGTAAATCATTTCAGAACCTTGCAACTTCAAGTAGAACTTCAATCCCTCTCTCCAGATACGTTTCCTTCAATGCAGGATTTTCTTGCTCAATTCAAGATGATTTTGTCACAGTTGAAAGGATGTGGACATGATGTATCTAGTGATGAATGTATCTTCTTGATTCTGTCTAAGTTAAAGGGCCCTTATCAAGTGTTTTCTTCTACTTTCTATTCAACTATGGATGCAATAGGGACAGATTACAAAATGCCTACATTTGAGTTGTTTTGTGAGCATCTTACTAGGGAGGAGGCCAAGTTAATTCAGTTGGATGCCTTACCTAATTCTAAGAATCATGCTCTAATGGCTCAATCATCCAAGGGTAAAGGAAAGAACAAGAAGAAGCCCAAAGCAGAATCATCTTCTGGTAGTGAGAATCCCTCCAAACCGAAGCCGAAGAACAATCAGAAGTCCACTCAATCTCCTTCTTCTACCTCTGGAGATTCTTCTTCCAAGTCCAAGAAAAAGACAGGAGATCCTTGTTCATTTTGTGGCAAAACTGGACATGATGCATCTCATTGCTTTAAGAGATTAGAGGCCTTAGAGGAAGCTATGAAGAAGCACAATATTTCAGTGGCTAAGCCTTCTTCCATGGGCAAAGGGCAAGCTCTTTCTGCACGAGCTATGCATTCACCTTCAGATAGTTGGATTCTTGATTCAGGTGCCTCACATCACATGACAAATTCACGTGATCTTCTTGATTCCATAGTTCATACTTCTACTTCTCAGATTGCAGTTGGGAACTCTTCACAGATTCCAGTTTTGGGGACAGGCTCCGTTCAGATGCTAGATGGGTGCATTGAGGATGTTTTACTTGTTCCTGATATTTCAGCGAATCTTCTTTCCATATATCATATTTGTCATTCTGGAGATGGGAAGTTAGTTGAGTTTTCTCCACAAAATGTGACTATTAGACAGTTACAAGATCCTGAGAAGGTTGTCGCAACAGGGGTAGTTGATCATGAGAATCATTTGTATCGATTTGATGGATTTGAGTCTACATCAGGTTCATGTTTTGTTGCTCATGCTGATTCAATGAGCAAGCTTTGGCATGAGAGATTTGGGCACTTGAATTATAGATATCTTCAGCAACTGAAAGCACATAACTTAGTGGTTGGTCTTCCAAAGATCACTTGCACAGATGGTGTTTGTCAAGGATGTGTTCTTAGCAAGCAACATCAAGATCCTTTTCCTAAGGGTCACGCTACACGTGCAACCACACCCCTTGAGTTGGTCCATAGTGATCTTATGTCATTCCCAACTCCTTCTTTTTCAGGGGCCAAGTATGTGCTAACATTCATTGATGATTTTTCCCGCCAGACATGGGTCTACTTTCTGAAGCTCAAGAGTGAAGTCCTCACCAACTTCAAGACCTTCAAAACCTTTGTGGAGAAGCAGTCAGGTTTTTCTCTTCGACAGATACGCACAGATAATGGGGGGGAGTATGTCAATTAGGCATTTCAGGATTTTTGCAGTGCGCATGGTATTCTTCATCAGCACACAGTTCCTTACACTCCTCAGCAGAATGGTGTCGCGGAGAGAAAGAACAGGACTCTCAGGGAAATGGCCAATTGTATGATTCAGTCTAGGTCCATGGCTCCCACTTTTTGGGCCGAAGCTATCAATTGTGCCAACTATATTCAGAATCGTATGCCCCACAAGGCAGTGCGAAATATGACCCATGAGGAGGCTTGGTCTCGTCGCAAGCCAAATGTTTCCTTCTTCAAAGTATTTGGTAGTGAGGCTTGGGCATTCATTCCGAATGGTCAACAGAACCAAGTGGAGAAGCATATAGTCAACGCTACATCTTGTTATTACGAGGATGTGAAGGCACATGCATTGTTTGACTCGATAATACCTAGAGGTTCATTTCCAACGTGATGTTCAATTTTCTGAGACCTTCACCCAGCCAGATCCTCCTTCGACTTCTTCTTCATCACAACCTACTCAGTCTTCTTCAGTTGATGATACTTTGCTACTTGAGGAAGATTTTGATGATGGTCTTGATGAACCTCCTCCTCACTCACCCACTAGGCCACAATGGGCTCGAGTTACTCTTGAGGAGGCTAGTCCTCTTGTTGGTGATCCCACAGACACTCGCCACACTCATTCTCAAACTTTAGGAATCAGTCTTTTGAGTCATGTTATTTCAGATGATCCTCAGAAGTTTTCAAATGCTTTAGGTATTCTAGAGTGGGATAGTGTTATGAATGATGAGTATTCTTCTTTGATGAAGAATCATACTTGGGATCTTGTGCCTCTTCCTAAGGGAAGAAATTTGGTTTGGTGCAAGTGGGTGTATCATACCAAGTATGCAATAGATGGTTCTATTGACAAAGGGTTGCCTGCCTTTGCTGCAAAGGGGTTTTCTCGTTGAAGGGATTGACTAATATGAGACCTTGCTCCTCGTTGCTAAGATGATTCTATTCGCTTCGCCCTTGCTATAGCTGCAGGTCTCGTGATGGTCAGATATCGATGGATGAAGAGTGCTTTCTGTGCATGGGGATCTTCATGAGGAGATCTATATGGAGCAGCCACCAAGTTTTGTGCAAGACTCTTCACTTGTTTGCAGGCTTCGACGTTCATTGTATGGTCTCAAACAAGCCCCTCGGGCTTGGTATGAGAAGATGGATAGTTTCTTGCTTGCTTCCGGCTACACTCGCTGCCATTCCGATCCCACAGTTTATACACAGAGACATGGAGAGGATCTACTTATACTTGTGCTCTACGTGGATGATTTGATTCTCACAGGGAGTTCTACTTCCATGATTCAGAGTACACAATGAGCATTGATGGAGCAATTTTGATATGATTGACCTTGGTCTTTTGCATTACTTCCTTGGTCTTCGTGATCACTGACTGAGGATCTCTATCTTCCAGCCAGGTATGTTTGATTTGCTTCGTAGATCTACATGGTCGACAAGCCCGCCTTACCCATTCCAAATGTGTTGCACCGCTTCCGCTTTAATTACTCCTACAGCTTGATCCTACCTTGTACTGGCAGCTGGTTGGCGCCTTTGTACTGACACATAGTCATCCGAGCATTTCTTTACGGTTGACTGTCTCGCTTCACAAGAGCCCTGTATGAGTTGGGCTGAAGGTCGCCAAGCGTATCTTGAGATACATTCAGGGCACTACTCATTTTGGCATTCACTACACTTCAGGTGCATCTCAAATTGTGGGCTTCACTGACTCAGATTGGGCTGGTGATGTCAATGATCGGAAGTCTACTTCTGGATTTGTCTTTTGCCTTGGTTCTGGTCCGATTGCATGGTCATGCAAGAAGCAGACTGCTATTGCATTATCATCAACAGAGGCTGAGTATCGAGGTGCTGTGTTGGCTAGTCGAGGTTTTGTGGCTCACCGCCTGATGAATTAAGCTGATTCCCTTCCACCAGCCTCACTACTTCCTTTGGTGTGACAACCGTAGTTCCATCTATATTTCACGAACCTGGAGTATATCACGGACACATATTGAGATTCATATGCACTTCATCAGCAAAATTATCCAGATGGTGTTCTCTTAACCCTGAGTATTTGCTTCATGTATCGCTGAAAGGCATATCTCACTTAACCTTTGGCATCGCCTCATATCTTCAGCCAAGTATCGATGTTTGGGGGTGAAGGAAGTTGTCCTTGGGGGTCTTGATGAGTCCTTACATCTTCAATTTTCTTTGCAGCTTTTCTCTCTTTTGGAGAGGGGTTTTTTCCCCTAGGGTTTTTCTCCTTTTCTCTATTTGTGAGAGTTTTTTGTTTTGTACATGGGTACCCCACCAGGCCTTGTTGTTGGGACCCATCTTTTGCATGTTCTGTATCACCAGACCTCCCTTGTTACTTAATGGGGTGTTGGTGTGAATAAGTCTTGTACCATTTTATTCCTTTATTTAAGAATTTAGGGGACTTAATTCACATGTTGTTTATTTAGGTTGGTTGTCATATCTAGATAAGTATTAGTTGTCTCATCTAGAATTTCCACTTTCCTAGGTAGTTATGAGTTAGTTGTCTCATGTGATAGGATTAAGACACTTGTCATGATCTTGTCTTATCCTATCTCTCATCCTTGCCTTTATAAGCAAGGTATCTCTAGTGTATTATTGAATTGCATAGCATTGTATTGTATTGCATTGATCATATTGTATCATATTGCAATCCTTGTTTGGTGGAATAGCATCTTCCATTGTTGCTTCTCTCTATCTCTTGTGGAGGTTCTTTGGCGTTGCAGATTGAAGATCTTGGGTTGTTAACTCCAACAGAGGGAACTCCCCGCTAAAACATTCATGTGAGTTGATCTAGTATTAATTGGCTCTCCTAGTAACCTGTGGTTATCTTAGACCTTGTTGCTATAATGTGCATTAAATATATTGTAGCCACAACCCTATCATGGATGTGTTGACAATTAAATATCTTCATGACCATTACTAATCAAAGGTTTGTTAATAGTAGTATTATGTATTCTCTACTATCATTATTAAGTATAGGACCACTGCAAGTTTTGTACTTGTCTACCCAATTATGAAATAAATGAATGGAATGTGTTAACTTTTTCAATCCATATGTAGCTCAAATTTAACATACTCAAGAGAAGGGTTTAATTTTTGCGATATAAATTATATGCATGAAAATTTGATCATGAACAAGTTGAATAAAATAATCTCAAGTGACTTGTATAATTTTGAGCATCCAAGTTACATTGAAACCAACATTTGGCTATAGGTTATAGTTCACCTTATACAAGAATATGTGGGTAAGAACACCAAGTTGTGACACAAAAATGCCTCTTAAGATGCTTCTTTTTTCTGAAATCAATGAAATCTAATGTTCATGAGAAAATGAAGATAGTTATGCTCAAAATTGGAAGGTGCAATAAGGATAAGATTTGTAGTGCTCCAAATCTACTTTCTAAGCTACTGTTTAAAAAAAAATAATGATTAAGGATTTCAAAAAGGGGGGCCACCAAAAGTAGTCATTTTTTATCAAAAAAAAAAACATAGTGTCTATTGTGGCCTCCCTAAAATGTTAGGTTTTTTCTTATTTCAAAAATATGAATGGTGAGAAATTAGCTAACACCATGTAGTTTATCCCAATTTTTTCAGCTAATTTTTTAATGAATATATAATATTTTAAATAAATTTTCAAAGTGGACACATCCTAAAAAGTTGAAATTTGAGCATGCTACCCCCTAATTTTTTGAAAACTAATCGAAAACCCTTTTTTTTATTGTGAGATTGGAGTCATGTTTATAAAAATATAATTTGTTTCAAAATTTGATGAACGAGTAAAAACCTATACGAAAACAAGCACATGTTGGTTTTTGAAAAAAAAAACAGAGGCACTAACAAGAGAAGTTATAGATGAAAACCTTAACATAATCATAACGTTAAAAAAATCATATGGTTATATAGGTAAGAGAGATCCTAACGTCATCATGGTTTTTTATAAAATTACATTAAAAGACTTGTAAACCTAATGGTTAGTATGGTAACAATGTGTGAAATTTTGTTGCACTTACAAAAAACATCATTGGCATGAAATGGTCATCCAACCCTTTGAATTGGTATTTCCCAATGCAGCACATTCGGTGAGCACCAAATTTTTCACTCACCAAATGTAATGCAATATTTTGCACTCTCCAATTGTTGCATTACATTTGGAAAGTGCCAAAGGGATTGTATTGACAAAAAAACCAACTTCAATTTTTATTTGTCCCTCTCTACCCCACTTTGATAAGGCTTAGAGTTTACAATTTATGATCAATGATGGATAGTCATGGCTTTATCTTTCATTTTCTCTACGCCTCCTTCCCTCTTAACCAATACTTTTAAACCTATTTTCTCTCAACCCTCTCTAATTCTCTCCCACCCTCTCTACCTTGCCTTCAGGTATGTACAGGATAATCATGGGCCAAAAAGCGGTGATATGATGGGTATGTGTAGTGTATGTGGCTGACGATTATTTTTACCCAAAATTGATGAAACGAAAAAAGTTTTTAAAAGAGATTCTTGATTGATGGGCTGATTGAAAAACATCTATAGCTTTCAAATAGTATCACATTTTTTGAATCCGAAACATGCATCACATTATATGCTTCACATACTATATGATTAAAAATAATAATTTCATGAGATTTTGACAAAGTTAAGGTGGTCAAACATAAAAAAAAAAATTATATTTTTTAAAAGTTGTAATAAAAAATTCATAATTAATTATTTACTTAGAAAAAATTCACAAAAAGAAATGCATCACATTTGGACATTAGTCCTCTATTTATATCTAAAATCTTATATTAAAAAAATATTATCATTTTATTGTAGTTAGGGTGGTGAGACAGACACCTACTTCTTATTTTTCCCTGAAATTTAAGTACTACTGCATTAAAATTTCAAATTTTCACCGAATAGATTTTTTTTTAAATAAACCTAGTAGTTTAGAAACTAAATTCAATTTACGACAAATTCTATTCTTACATATTTTTTAAATAATAAAGATAACTTATTCAAATTTTTACATCAAGTTGTTTAACTCTAATTTTTCAGAATTTTTCGCCACTTAAGGGTTTGTTTTTTCCATTATGATCCTGCACATACCTCTTCCCTCCTTAACCCCATCTACATCCTTTCCTCACTACCTCTTACTTCTTATATCTCCCTTTGTTACTATTTCTTACCCATCTCTCTCCTTTCTATCAAACACTACCTCTCCCTCTCAACCTCTCTCTCTCCCAATCTCCAAGTCTATCCCTCGTCTCATTACCCACCTCTCTCCCCCTCTGTATCTCACCTCTTTCTTCTCTCTCTCCCCATCTCCAAGTCTCTCCAACCTTTTCTTATTACCCACCTCTCTCCCCCTTCTATCTCTCATCTTGTTCTTCTCTCTCATCTTGTCCCTCCCCTCTCTAGGTCATCACCTCTTTATCTCCTCCTTAGTATGTCTCTCACTCCATCCATGTGTACCTCTCACTCCATTCCTTGTTACTCCTCTACTTATACATCATTTTCACTCTCCCTCTATTCTCTCTCCCCCCTCTCTAAGTCTCTCTCACTCTCTCTCTCTCCCTATCTCCCTCTCTATGTTTCCTTCCCTCCTTACCCCCATCTATATCCTTGCCTCCCTACGTCTCTCTTCTTCTCTCTCCCTTTATTATTGTTTCTTTCCCATGTATATCCTTTCTCTTAATCACCACCCCTTCCTCCCACCCTCTCTATCCACATCTCCATGAATCTCCCTCCTTCCCTCTTTACCTCTCTAACTCTACCTCCTTGACTTATTAACTACCCTTCTCCCACCCTCTCTACCTTGTCTTCCCTCCTTAGGGTTTAAGGGACTAGGGTTTAAGCTATAGGGTTGAGGGATTAGGTTTAAGGGTTTAATGCATAAGGTGTAGGGTTGAGGGTTGAGGTTTAGTGTTGAGTTATTAGGTTTGAGGGTTGATGATTCAGGGTTTAAGGTATAATGAGTAAAAGCACAAAGTTGTTTCACACTTTTAGCCAACTTATCAACACAACTGAATTTAAGTATTTCTAACTAAAAATCAATTTTGGTCAAACATATGATCTAGTAAGATTCATTCTAGCTAAGTTAGATGTTTCCACAACTTTTTCAACTAAAATTGTTGGTTAAAATATATGGTTCACCACTTTGAGTCCAATTTACAAAAAATAAAATTATTTGAAAAACATGACATTTCAATAACTCTTGCTAATGTAAATAACATTTTTTTTTTAAATATAAAAAATACCCTTTTGTAGATCCATAATTGTAGTTTCCAAAAAAACATTCATTTTAATAGTTTAATTAACTTTTGTTTTTTGTTTTTACTAAAAGTAGGTTATCGGCACAAAATATTAGGTTGATTACTATGCCAAAGAAAAATACTAAAACTTATTTAAAAAAATTGAAAAAAATATGATGCATTAGATAAAACAATCTATTTTAAGATGGTGTGTTTTTTTTATATTTTAGATAAATATGTAATATGAAAGTTGACATTTGATGAAAACAGTTGTTTTTTTATTCACGCACATTTTAATATTTATTTAAAAATATGTATTTATCAAAATTGGAAAAAAAAAATCCATGCACTGAAATTTTATGTTATAAATACACAAAAAAGAATTGAAAAGAAAAAAAAAATTACTATAAAAAGTTTGACATCCCATACAACTTCATTTTTCAACATTTTATCAGCAACTAAATTATAGCTTTAATTTATTAAAAACTAGTTTAAAATAATTTTTTGAATTTTTTTTTCAAATAAAAACATAAAATATACTAAAAAATAAACATTTTACTAATTTACATCATTTCAAAATTTGAAACATTTATGTCACTTTTTAGTGATTCAGGTTTAAAAATTGGATCAGTGTTGGTCGTTTCCTTTATAAAGGGTGACACAACTTTGTACTTTTACCCATATAGGGTTGAGGGAATAGGGTTGAGGATTTAGGGTATAGGGTTGAGGGTTTAATGGATAGGGTAGAGGGATGAGGTTTGAGTTCTTAAGGATTAAGGGTTGAGGAATTAAGAGTTTAATGGTTGATGGTAGAGTGATTAGGATTTAAGGTATAGGGTTGAGGGTTTACTGTATAGGGTTAATGTTTGAGGGTTTAAGGGTTTAGGATTTAATGATTGAGGGTTTAAGGGTTGAGATTTGAGGGTTTATGGATATGGATCAGGGTTGAGGGTTGAGGGTTGAGGGATTATGGTTTAAGATATAGGGTTGAGGGATTACGGTTAATGTATAGGGTAGAGGGTTGAGGGTGGAGGGTTAAATTTTTAAGGGTTGATTAATTAAGGGTTTAAGGGTTGAGGGTTGAGGGATTAATGGTTGAGAGTTGAGGGTTGAGGGATTAGGGTTTAAGGTATAGGGTTGAGGGATTAGGGTTAAGGGTTTACTATATAGGTACCTAGATGATAGAGGGTTGATGGTTTAAGGGTTTATGACTTTAGGTTTTTAGGTTTGAGGCTTGAGGGATTAGGGTTTAAGGTATAGGGTTGAGGGCTTAGGGATAGGGATCATGGCTGAGGGTTGAGAGATTAGGGTTTAAGGGTTGAGGGTTGAGGTATTAAGATTAAAGATATAGGGTTGAGGAATTATGGTTGAGGGTTTAATGTATAGTGTAGAGGGTTGAGGGTTGAGGATTGAGGGTTGAGGGTAAGGGTTGAGGGTTGAGATTTTAAATGTTGAGAGTTGAGGGATTAGGGTTTAAGGGCTGAGGGATGAAGGTTAAGGGTTTATGAGTTAAGGGATTAGGGTTTAAGTTTTGAGGGTTTAAGGTTTTAGAGATTAAGTTTAAAGGTACATAAGGTTGAGGGATTAGGGTTGAGGGTTGATATTTCAGGAAAAGGGAATAGGGTTGAGGGTTGATGGATTATGGCTTTAGGGTTAAAGGTTGAGGGATTAAGGTTTAAGGTATAGGTTTTAGGTATTAGGGTTGAGGGTTTAATGTATAGGGTAGGGGGTTGAGGGTTAAGGGTTTAAGCATTGAGGGATTATGGTTTAAGGGTTGAGGGTTGAGATATTAGGGTTTAAGGTATATGGTAGAGGGTTTAGGGTTGATTGTTTAATTTATAGGGTTGAGGGTTTAAGGGTTGAGGGTTGAGGGATTGGGGTTTAAGAGTTGAGGGTTTAAGGGTTGAGGGTTAACAGATTAGGGTTTAAGGGTTGAGGGTTTAAGGGAAGAGGGTTGAGGGATTAGGGTTAAGGGTTGAGGCTTTAAGGATTTAAGGGTTTATGGTTTAACGCTTGAGGCATGAGGGTTGACGGTTTAAGGATTCACTATTGAGGGTTGAAGCTTTAAGGGTTGAGGGTTGAGGCATCATGGTTTAAAGGTTAAGGGTTTAGGGTTTAGGGTTGAGGCATTAGGGTTTAAAGGTTGATGGTTTAGGGTTGAGGGACTAGGGTTTAAGGGTTGAGGGATTGGGGTTTAAGGGTTGACTTTTTAATGGTTGAGGGATGAGAGATGAGGGTTTAAGGGTTGAGGGTTGAGGGATTATGGTTTAAGGTATAGGGTTGAGGAATTATGGTTGAGGGTTGAGTATTGATGGCTTACAGGCTTAAGGGTTGAGGCTTGAGAGTTGTGGGTTTAAGGGTTGACAGTTGATGTCGACATTTTAAGGGTTGAGGGTTGAGGGATTAGGGTTTAAGTTATAAGGTTGAGTGGTTAGGGTTAAGGATTTAATGTACAGGGTAGAGGGTTTCGGGTTGAGGTTTTAAGGGTTGAGGGTTGAGGGTTTAAGGGTTGATGGTTGAGGGTTTAAGGGCTTAGGGTTTAAGGGTTGAGGGTTTAGGGTTTAAGAGTTGATACTTGAGGGTTTATGGATATCTATTAGGGTTGAGGGTTGACGAAATAGGGTTTAAGGCATAGGGTTGATGTTTTAATGTATAAGGTAGAGGGTTGAAATTTTAAGGGTTGAGGGTTGAGGGATTAATGGTTTAAGGTTTGAGGGCTTAAGGGTTGAGGGTTGAGGGTTGAGGTTTTAAGGGTTGAAGGTTGAGGGATTAAGGGTTTAAGGGTTGAGGGTTGAGGGTTGAGGGCTTATTGTATAGGGTAAATGGTAAAGGATTGACAGATGAGGGTTGAAGTTTGAGGGCTTAAGGGATGAGGGTTGATGGATTAGGGTTTAAGGTTTGAGCATTAAGGGTTGAGGGTTGAGATTTGAGTGTTAAGGGTTGAGGGTTGATATTTAAGGGTTTAAGGGTTTAAGGGTTGAGGGTTGAGGTATTAGGCTTTAAGGGTTGAGGGTTGATGGTTTAAGGCACTACTATGTTGTCACTACTTGTTACCTGATTAATAGGTCTCTTACATAATATATTGTTGATAAGACATATATAGAGGCATGATCATCTCACAATCCTTTACTAAGACATCTTAGAGTTTTTGGTTGTGGGGTATATGCACATGTACCAAAGGAGAAGCAAAAAAAATGGATAATAATGTTGTGAAATGTATCTTGATCGGATATAGCTATGGTGTGAATGGATACAAGTTGTGGGATAATATGGCACAAAAGGTAATAAAGTAGAAGTATTATTTTTAGAGAAACCAAGTATTCTTCTATTACATTGCATCCAAAATAAAGAAAAGAGGAATATTTTATTCAACTTCCTTCTACACCCAAGAAAGTTGAGTCAAGGCCCTTGGATAGAAGAGGAGGAAGAACCTCCAACTCGACTTGTTTGGAGGAATATAAGACATAAACAACCACCTAGAAGGTATTTGCCTGATCATTGGAGATGTATTTTTTCTTTGAATACTAACATTAACAAACCCATATCTATAGAAGAGGCATTAGGTATGAATGATGTAGAATCCTAGAAAATTTCTATAGATAAAGAAATGGAAGATTTGAAAAATACTAATACATAGGATATTATACCATTGCCTGAAGAACAAAAATGTGTTGGTTGCAAATGGGTGTTCAAGTAAAAGATGGGTTTATATAGAGGTATTGAGAAGCAAAAATCATAGTTTCTTGCAATGGGTTACTCTCAAGTTGAGGGTGTAATTTTTCTCATCATTATGACACTTGTGATATATACTTGTGGATGCTAAAATCTGCAAATGGTTAGTTTAAAACAAAACAACATTTTAACATCCCTATGAAATAATGAAACATGTCAATCATGCAATAAAATGGAACAATAGAAACTAAAGAAAGCATATAAAAGACATGATCCAACTCTATCTCATAGTGGATTGGTGTCACATGTGCTAGTGACCCTTTCCCAATCCTTGATAAAAAGCTCAAGATGATGAAATACTATGAAGATGGTGGAATAATGATGAACAAGATCAAATCTCAAATGAAGAAAGTAACCTTGCAAGATTGTGGAGGATTTTCTCAAAGATGAAGCACCTATTTAAAGATTTTCAAAATGCTAAGTGTTGAAGAGGGACCAATGTGGGATCAAAAACAAGCCAATGAGTTGAGGACACTTGTCATCATGTGATTAGTTGATGTATATGCAAGATTTGGGAAGAGTGCCCAAGAGGGGGAATTTTTGAGTTCAAATTTGCAATAAATTTTGAGAGGGGGACAAGAAAGGAGAGCAATAAATGCCCTGTTTGACTTGTCATATTGAAAGAAAATGAGGTTTAATAAATCAATAAAATTGATTTATTGTGCAAGTGGCTAGATCTAGAATGGTACAAATTATGGGATGGGATTAGCATTAGATTAGGATTAGATGATGATTATGTTGATTAATGTTGATTAAGATGATTTGACTTTCCAAGGCTGATAGTGATTTATTTAAATGAGAAAATGATGGAATATGATTTAGAATTTGATTTAAATGAAGTCCTGATTTATTTAATTAAATGGATGATGCAAGATGAAGGTTGAATGATAATGTTTATTTGATAAATGAGATTATTTAATGAATGGATTAAAGGTGATGAATGGACCTAATGCAACATCTAGTTCAGTTGATGAATGGACTTGGTCAAATGCAGAATGTAAATTTTGCATGTCTACATTTTGCCCCTCTTTGAAACAATGTACTTGTTGCGTTGGTTCAAAGAATAACTTTCCGCGATCGAAATTTAAAAATTTCATGATTTTTCGGATGCCCCAGTGGAAAGAAGTACACTGGTACATTGCCCCCTCGAGAGATCGAGCGAAAAGATTCGATTTGAGGGTCGATCTCGCGATAAAGAGGTTCAAAATGGGTGGTTATGGACGACGATGCAAATGAGATGATTTCAAGATGCTTAGAATAGCAAATCTATATTATCCTAAACAACTTAAATGATGATGTGATGTGAGATGGATGAGATGAATGATGTGATATACTATGATTATGCAATGAATGATTTATGAGATGCTTAGACTAACAAATCTATATTATGATAAATGCTTCAATGCATGTGAAATGATCACGATGTTCCACCTATGATATTATGATATGAATGATATATGTGGTATCTTGATGCCATTGATAGTTTCGCAGTCACGAAGGATGGATCGTGATGATGGATGCATATGGATACATGATATTGTTAATTATTAGAAAGATGGGAATGATGACAAGAAGATCAAACAAGTCTATGATTGAGTGAGACTTTATTAGAAGATGGGTGCAAATAGATGATGATGAGAAATATGATAGATGGATGGTTGCTTATCAGGATTAGAAGTTCAAAGGGTCCTTACGCTGTTTTTTGATAACACTTTAAGAATACGATGCATCAAGGTATGAAGGACCGGGATATGGCATTGTACTTATGATGTAATGAACTTTGACTCCTTAAGCGGAATAGGAATATTCTTGTTCACATGACATACGAAGCCTTGCTGGGAAAGTACCTAACAAAACAAGTATTCACCAAGTTATATTACAAGAACATCCAACAAGCATAGCAGACAAAAGTAATGATCGTTACCCCATTCCTATCTTTCTAAATCTTTCATTTGGATATCATCGAGAGGTCCTTGGAATGAGTGCAATAAGATAAATCAAAAGAAAAGATCAAGTATGCAAAAAAGCCAATGTTCTTCATACCCAACCCATTAGGGATTTCCTTTTGATAGGATAAGGATCAAGGTGATATCCAAAATGATGCCCATTGTGAACTGATATATCCTAGGACATGCATTGTATAGGATGATGGTGGTTTTGATAAGTTGATTGATAGGCTATTGATATGAGGTCGATTGACATGTTTGCAACTGATCAAGAGTTTGATTTTGTTTTAAAAGTTTGTTATTTCGATTTTGATTTTATGATTGAAGCTTTGATTTTGCGCAATTCTTTGTGATTGTTTCTATTTGTTTTGCGCAAAGGATGAAGGTGATGATCGGTTTATTATGGATGATTAGTTATTTAGGAGTAGAAAAGCAGGGGCGAAGTGGATTTTTCAAATATTTGGATGTTTTAGCGTTTTAGAGATATTTTGAAACATTTTTGAGTATTTTTTTGAGGTTTACAAATGTTTTGATTTTTTTTTTTTTTGGATTTTGTGTTTTTTCGAATGTTTTTGGATTTTGATGTCTTGGGGGCTGATCGAAGATTAGCCTTGCCTACATTTAAGCTCAGAGACGACGTAGTTCGGATTCCAATGTTTTTGATGTTTTCTGCTTTTTGAGTGTTTTTTGGATTTTTGATATGTTTTGGATGTTTTTGGATTTTCGCATGATTTTGATGATTAGGATATGGACATGTGTGACAATATCAGTGCGCTATTTGTGATTTTGCTGAAAACCAAGCTAAGATGGATTGATCAGATCGATGGATTGATGATGATGATAACATTGTTAAGGATACACAACAATGCAATGATTTGATTGATTGGGATTGATGATAACATTGTTGAGGATACACAACAATGCAAGGACTGGATTGATTAGGATTGATAATGATAACATTGTCGAGGATACACGACAATGCAAGGATAGTGTTAAGCAACACAAGGATTGGGAAATATATCCCCAAGATGATGATGTTTTGATTGGATTTTGATTTATCATGTTTGATGAAGCTTGGTTTCGAACAAAAGATGTTTGGATGATTTGATGTGATGTTTGACGTGCAACTTAGATGCAACTGATATCAATTGATGTTTGATGAAAGATTAAGACTGATAAGGAATGTCTTCTCGTCAAAATGTGCCATGGGCTAGTGATTCGGATTATGGCTCACAAATGCTTTGACCAATTTGATTTCATATTTTCCCATGTTCGGATCGCCACATAAGTTGGAGGATATAGACCAAGATTTATTCTCGAAGCAAGATGTACATATTTGCCCCCAATGTCTAGCAATGTATGGAATGTGATGGGTGGATGCTTGGATAAGTGTATGGATGGATGGATATGCAAAGGATGCCAAGGATTATCTTGCAATAAGATAAGGTGTTTGCATCAAGAAAGCTCCTTTGGATAATGCTTCATAGCTCAGATAATGCTGCATAGGATAGGATCAATGAAAACGACCCATGTCAAGATGTTTACCGTAAGCAAGCATAAAGTGTGCTCCAAAATTTCATCAAGATCAAGATATCTTGCATGATGGATGAAGATGGATGAAAATGGATTGGATAAATGGCATATGGATGAGTGGATTTATTATGGATGAGATGGATTGAATGCTCGATTTATTACAGATGGGATGAAATGCTTTCATCCGAATGGCACACTGAGATGCTCGATTCCACACATGACCTGTTGCCAGGTTTTCATCATGGTCTTGCCAAAGCTTTGCCCATGTGGTTTTCACTAGAGGATGATTTTTTTATCTTTACTATTTTCAATCCTTTTCTCGATTTTTTGGATTTTGATATTTTTTGATTTTTTTGTATTTTTATGGAAAGATTCATGCTGAACTACCTCGCGGTGTTGACGTAGATGCCCCTGTCATAATGTGCCATTGATATCCTTCCTAAAGGGCTGCTTTGCTAAGATCGTGCACTTGAATGCAACTTTTGGGATTCTTGATCTGCTTTATTTGGTTAACTTTGCAACTCATCATGATAGAGTGCCTTCTGAATCCTTATGATGAAGGGTTAATTGCCAATACACGGTCAATGTAAAATTGGATATTATGTGTGGAGGCGTGGATGGAGTGTGTTTAGGGATAAGAGATGGATTGGTTGACAGCTTGGAACCTTTGACTCTCAAACTTGGGAAGATGAGCAATGATGGGTGGATACGGAAGTGTCGTGGAATTAGGACCAACTGCTTGATACACTTTGTACGTTGCTTGAAAAACCTGCTTTTTCTTTTGTGGACATTCTTGATGGATACTTTTCCATTTTTGATTTTTCCCCATAGTTTCTTTGATTGATGGAGTTTGATAGGGATGATCTTTCTTTGTATTTTTTGGTATCCATTTGTATTTTATTTTTCCATTATGCTTCTCAGCTTCTTTTGCTTTGATAATTTTCTTCGTACTTTGATTCAAATCTTTCTTTGGAAGTTGGTCCCAATTCATGGATGGGGTGATGGGTGGATGAAGATTCATGGCATGACTGGTTGTAGTATTGACACTAGTTTCATCATAAGGACTCTTCGTGCTTTCTATGTTGACGTTTGCACAAGATGAAGTTGCCCCCAGTATGGTGGTAGTAGTACCTTCATGCTTTGATTCTGCTTGTTTTGAGATATCTTGTTCAAAATGCATTTTCTGATAAATGAACATCGTATGTGACGTTTCAATTTGCTGCTTTGCTAACTCTGGAATATCCTGTTCTATCTGACTTGTTTCCTTGAGCAGATAATGTTGGATATCTTTATTCATGATGTCCTCAATCTGACTTTGGGACATATTTGATCTTGATGTTGACCACTCTGTTTGATTATAGGAATTAGTAATCTGCTCTTTTTGTGTAGCAAGATCTTGTTCTAGATGAAGATCATCTATGTGTCCATCCATAGAAAGCATCTCATAGGTAGATGGAGGAGTATGTGCTACATGGATATTATCGTCTTGCAGAGATAAGAGAGTATCCATTAGATTATTGTAGTATCTTGAAGATACAAATTCTTGATCTTGATTAATTTCGGAGTTGCTTTCGACATGCTTTGGATCAAGTTCTTGACATGGGGTAGCTTCAAAGGATGGATTTCTTACAAAGGGTTCTTGGACGTCGTTATGAGACATGGGGAATGGCTCAATATCCTCAAGTGTCGGGTTCAGGGTTCTTTCCGTATCTGTAACCATGCTGTCAAAGGGGATCAACATGTTTTGGAAGGGACCATTGCTAGACCTTGGTGAAAGATTTTGATCATGCTTTGGAATAACTTCTTGAGATATGTCCTCTACCTCATAAGGCGATGTAGAAACATTTTCAACATGATCATAGGTCGATGGATCGTGCATTATGTCAATAGGATCAAATAATCCCAACACTCCTTGAAAGAGATCACTAAAAAGTGGCTCTTGATGTATGGTGAGTTGATCATTGGATTGTGTAGATATATCTTCAATGTATGCAAAATCATTAATATTTCAACAACAAATCAAGATATTCAACATCCTTATGAAATAATACATCATGTTCAAAATGCAAACAAATAACAAAGGATCTAAAGCAAAAGCATAAGAAAACATGATGCAAACTATCTCATAGTGGATCATGGTGTCACATGTGCTAGTGACCCTTTCCCAATCCTTGATTGATAAGCTTAAGATGATAATTGCTATTGATATGGAGATGCTAAGTAGACAAGATCAAATCTCAAATGAAGAGAGTGACCTTGCAAGAGATTGTGGAGGATTTGCTTGAGGATGAAGCCTTTATTTAAAGATTTTCAAAATGCCAAGTGTTGAAGAGGGACCAATGTGGGATCAAAAACAAGCCAATGAGTTGAGGACACTTGTCATCATGTGATTAGTTGATGTATATGCAAGATTTGGGAAGAGTGCCCAAGAGGGGGAATTTTGAATTCAAATTTGCAATAAATTTTGAGAGGGGGACAAGAAAGGAGAGCAATAAATGCCCTGTTTGACTTGTCATATTGAAAGAAAATGAGGTTTTAATAAATCAATAAAATTGATTTATTGTGCAAGTGGCTAGATCTAGATAATGCAAGTGGGATGGGATTAGCATTAGATTAGGATTAGATGATGATTATGTTGATTAATGTTGATTAGATGATTTGACTTTCAAGACTTTGATAATTGATTTATTTAAATCAGAAAATGATGGAATATGATTTAGAATTTGATTTAAATGAAGTCCTGATTTATTTAATTAAATGGATGATGCAAGATGAAGGTTGAATGATAATGTTTCTTTGATAAATGAGATTATTTAATGAATGGATTAAAGGTGATGAATGGATTTAATGCAACATCTAGTTCAGTTGATGAATGGACTTGATCAAATGCATAATGTAAATTTTGCATGTCTACACTTGTATACCAAATTATTGAGCAATGCTTTGTAAGATATAATACTTAATGAAAATAGTTATGTCCAATTAATGTAATGAAATGCAAATTATGTTTGAATTCTACAATCATTTCTTAAAGAGAAATTGTAATGTACCTCGTTATGTTTATTTATTCAAATAAAAAGTAAGTTCTTTGCTAGAGAAGTTTTGTAATGTTTAGAATAAGCAAACCAATGTTTGTCACACAATTTTCTTAAATGACAAAAACAACTTATTAAAACATAAAATAACAAATACACACACACACACACACACACACACATGTTACATACATACATATACATATATACATATTCCTATACCTATACATATGTACCTATACCTATACCTATATATATATATAGAGAGAGAGAGAGAGAGACAGACAGACAGACAGACACACACACACACACACACAACACACACACACACATATACTCTCTTCTTGCATATAGTGAAATATGTTTTCTTACACCTCTTATGATGTCATAGATGCTTCATGGTGAGATTCTCTTCCACTTCATGTCAACTGTGAAAGATGCTATCATTGACCAATTTAACTTCCCTACTTAATGTCACCTTGAAAAAAATATTGCAAATTCATAGAAAATAATATTTAATTACATTAAAAACTTCCCTCTATGATTCTTGGAGTCATATGAATAATAATCAACTATTTAAATATTAAAATTAATATATATAGTCATAAGATTGCAAGATTAATATTACCAATCCTACCAAAAATTCTATAAAAATAAATATAACACTATATACTATTTATCAATATATAATTACATTAGAACATTCCAGTAAGATAATTGTAAAACTAAATGATAGTTTATATAATATATAAATTTCACCATTACATTTGATACTTAATATAAATTTTACTAATATTCAATATAATTTTTCCTTAGAATTAATAATTTTTCACTTAATTTATTAAGTGCCTACCCCAAACACGTTTCTTAATTTGAAACGAGTTAGTAGGATAGCTAATTAGAAAATGAATAAATGACTTTTATAATGTCCAGAAGTCTACATCTCAACGACTTTTGATCCTTAAAACATCACACCGCATATATATTCAATCAAAATAATACTAATTCTATTTCTAATTTTGACTCTCATTCCCCGCATTAGCTTGGAAGCCCGCGGGCAATGTGAATATAATTGTTCCTGGTTCTCCTTCCAAGGCAGGAGCATGCGCAAATAGCCCAAGGAATTGGCCAAAGTAATAGATTTTTTTAACTATTTAATATTTGGGCAATTGCATCCAGGATGCTGGATAGATGTTGCCTTTTGTCAATCCCTTGAAACAAGAGACCTCGGGGAGGGTGGAACTCTTCTAGTATTTTTTGGTCTTTCCAGAGTTTCTGGCCTTCCAGACTTCCAGAGTTTGCTGCGCGTTGACTCCGTGTACTCGTTCAGTTTTCTATTTGGCATTGGGTTTCCATAGTTTTCGCAAGAGGGCAGGAAGGACGATAAAAATTAGCACTCTCAGATCAAACGCTATCAATAAATCTCTTCTTTTTCAAGCGGATTGTGTATTGGTCCATTGTTTCAAGGAAATATGTCTGATCTTGTAACCGCGGGACTGGTGGGCGTGGGGATCGATATTGTAGTCAAGGAGATCCTTTACCACATCAGCGTTGCCATCCGGTTCAGGAAAGAGTTAGCAGCCCTCAAGGAGCTTCTAATCAGCCTTCAAGATATAAACCTTGCCCTGCAGAACTATCGATTGGCTCTGAGTTCCGGTCAATTTATCTCTCATGAGAAACTTATCCCCTTGGCTGTCAATAACTGGCTGCAAAAGTTGAATATGCTTCTGCAACAAGCAACTGAAATAGTTCAAGAATGCACAACACCAATACCGACATGTGATGTCTTTTCTCGTTATAAAAAGAGCAAAAGAATCAGTCGCACTGTTTCAAGCATCAAGGAACACCGAGAAAATGCGGCGATGATTGGCATTACCACTCAGCTTGTTCAGTCGCTGAAGCATCTTCAATGTCCCAGCAGGGAAACTGAAACATCAAGAAGCTCGGTTGCGCCTATGAAGGAATCCATGAAATTTATAGGGGAGCTGCTTATTGTGGGACAAGATAAGGCCCTTACCAGACTTGAAGAGTTGGTACAAAATGAGTCTCGGATAGGCGTGGTGGGTATGGGAGGCGCAGGGAAGACTCTTCTCCTAAAAAGATTCTTCAACGGCCATCAGGTACAAAATCTTTTTGGTAGTAGCTTATTGCTTTGGCTTACTGTTTCACAGACTCCATTTTTAACAGGACTTAGAAATGATCTTGGTAACCAAATAGCCTTCAAAACAAATGAGGATTTTAACCAATTATGGAGTGAAGACGATGTTAAAATTTGGTTGAGTAGGAGATTGAGGAAACAAAGATTCGCCTTGTTTCTAGATGATGTTTGGGACAGAGGCGCCCATTTGTTGGAGGAGTTGGGTGTGCCCCTGCCTTCCACCTGTAACTCCAACAGCGACTCAAATGTGATTATAGTGAGTTCCAGAAATAAAAGGGCACTCTTAGAGATGGGGATTCCAAACTCATCAACTGTCCAAGTACAAGAGTTAATGAAGAATGATAGCTGGCAGTTGTTTCTTTCTCATGCTTTTCCACATAATACTGGAAATTTACCAACAGGCATACAGGAAGAAATTGCTCGGAGCGTTTGCAAAGAGTGCCAGGGACTTCCTTTGGCCATCAAAGTAATCGGGCGGGCGATGGCAGGCATAACCCATCCAGATGAATGGGAAATCATACTCAAGAAGCTACAGAATGCGGAGGCCATCAAACAGTTTACAGAACCGCTTCATGGTCGGCTGCGATTAAGCTTTGATGCTTTGGCTGGCATTGACATTTCCTTGCAACAGTGCTTTCTCTACCTAGCTGCCTTCATGGAAGACCAAATCCTGTATACTCCACATGTGAGCATGTTATGGATTGGAGAGGGGCTGGTGGCAGGGCACAATCCACTCCAAATTGCATATACATACGTAAATCTGTTAGTCGACCGCTGTCTCATTGAAACAGTTTGGAAAGATTTGTATGGGTCTGTGATCTGTTTCAGGGTACACGATCTGTTACACAATTTAGCCCGACAAATTTCTGAAAGAGAAGAGAATTGCTTCTTTCAGGCAGGCAGAGGTCTACAGCAGTTTCCAGCCAACGACTGCTCTGGATACATCAGAATGTCATTGATGGACAATAGCTTGACAAGTGTAACTGATACATTCAGAGGCCCCTGTATCCGCTCGTTGTTACTTGGGGGAAATCTTAACTTAACAGAAATTCCAAAGCAGGTGATGGTGAGTATGTCCTCTCTTCGGGTCCTGGATCTGTCACAGACGTCCATCCTATCGTTGCCAGAAACCCTGGGATGCTTGAAACATCTGGTTTGCCTTAGGCTACAGCGTGTACCCATCAAGAGACTGCCTAATTCTATAACTGCTCTTAAAAATCTCCAGATCATCGGTCTTGCTGGATCTGGGATTAGGGAGCTGCCGTCCAACATTGATAAGCTTCGCTCTCTGAAAAGTTTGGACATTAGATATTGTAAAGAATTGCTGTCTCTACCATATACAATCTCTAAGCTTGAATCTCTGGAATACTTTGGTGCAGTTGGTTCAGCAAATGCATGGATAAGATGCAGTCCAAATAAGATCAGAAGAAATCTGCTTTCAATAAATGATTTGGGAAATTTAACACAACTCCAAAAGTTGAAGCTGGAAAACAACGAGGAAACAATAAAGCAAGGAACATTAGCAAGAATGAAGCAAATGGAACTTTTGCAATTATGTCTAGCAAGGACGGAAAGCTTACCACAGGACATAATTGCAATGTCAAAACTGAGAATGCTCTGGTTAAACTGCCCTCAACTAAACAAAGTGGAAATTACTTTTTGTCGATTTCAACATTTGAGCTTTATTAATTTGAACCATTGTCATATGTTAACACAGTTACCTGACTTGCATAAGCTTGCGAGTCTTATCCATCTACAAATCGTTGCTTGCTCCAATCTAGAGATGTTACCCAAAGAATTTGGTGAGAGGGGAGCTTTTCCTATGCTAGAGGTGTTTTCATTGGTTCAGCTATACAAGCTACAGGAGTTGCCTGTAGTGGAGGAAGGAGCCATGAATTCACTTACAACCCTTACACTGATGCAGTGTGAGGTATTGGAGATGCTCCCAGAGAGTTACTGGAATTTACAGAGACTACAGAAAATAAGAGTATATGGTTGCTCAATGGTTCAACAATACTTTATCCAGAGAAACATAAAGGTGCAAACCGTGACAATGTCTACCTCAGACACTGAAGCATTCCTGCTGCGGTGGGAAGAAATGATTGAGAGAAGAGAATATATGCATTATGGTGAATTTTGGTCAAACGAACTCTTTGAATTTTTGTATGACACTTTTCACTTCCTATTTGACTGACAATCTTTTCTTATTTTAACTGTCCTTCAAAATATGGAGAAAAAGGCTTATTTCAGCTATATTCTTGAACTACAACACAAATTGCCAGCCCTTCTTTATTCTTTCCAACGTGATGGAGATTTTGCTTCTCTAATACCCTGCTCCACTATTGATAAAGAAAACCTTCAGTGCATTCCCTTCCACTTCCTTCAGTTTTGTGCTTGGATTGTTTAGAAATTTCTATTGTGACTTACGTGTTTAGATTCATATCTGCTGTAGTGGGATTTTAGGAGTTTGCTTTTACTAATCTTAGCAGCTTTTTTTTTGGTAACTGCTCAGTTTTGGGGAAAAGGAGATCTAATTACTTATTTTAAAGTTATTTACTTGCTGGCCTTTTTATGGTTGTACATAGGATCTCATTTGGATAGATTTGGATATAGGTAAACAGTTTGAAATATTCCTTCTGATATAAACACGATATTATCTATGTCGCATGTTTAAATTTTTTGGTTTCAAATCTTACTAAATGCTGCATCGTTTTTGTGTATGTGTTAGATTTGAGTTAACGAGTTAAAGCATTTGTTGTATTATGTTTTGGCATGAGTTTGACATGATTCTTCCTCTGTTTCTTCTGGTGCCTTTGATAAAGTTCATAGTTTAGAGCATTAACTTGAAAGAATAGAGTAGTTTTTGGAGATTAACTTGTAGGAGTAGAGGCTTGCTTACATATCAGAGCACCCTAAAGTCGTAGGAGTGGAGAATCCATGAGAAGAGTTATGCGTAGCCCAAATTATAGTTGTGGGTATGGCTATCGATGCAGAAGTGGAGTTGTTCTATGATGTGAAAAATTAATTTATTTGTAAGGAGAAATCAGACAAAGGTTGAGTTAGAAACAA
Source organism: Sequoia sempervirens (assembly GCA_007258455.2). NCBI lineage: Eukaryota > Viridiplantae > Streptophyta > Pinopsida > Cupressales > Cupressaceae > Sequoia > Sequoia sempervirens. The sequence goes on from VDFB02275706.1 coordinate 24,096, forward strand.
AAGAAGAAAAAAAAGAAGCTGCAAAAATTGGAGTTTTAGTTAGACAAATTATGGGGATTTTGACGTAGGACAACCTCAACGCTTATAACTCTAGAATACTTTGGTGCAGTTGGTTCAGCAAATGCATGGATAAGATTCAGTCCAAATAAGATCAGAAGAAATCTGCTTTTGATAAATGATTTGGGCAGTTTAATGCAACTGAAAAAGTTGAAGGTGGAAAACGACGAGGAAACAATAAAGCAAGGAACATTAGCAAGAATGAAGCAAATGGAACATTTACACTTGTGTCTTCCAAAGATGGAAAGCTTACCACAGGACATAGTTGCATTATCAAACTGTGGAAGATCTGGTTAAGGTGCCCTCAACTAAACAAAGTGGAAATTATATTTTGTCGATTTCAACAGTTAAGCTGTATTAATTTGAGCAATTGCAATATGCTGACACAGTTAGCTGACTTGCATAAGCTTGCGAGTCTTAATCGACTACAAATCATTGCTTGCTCCAACCTAGAGTGGAGCCCAAAGAATTAGGTGAGAGGGGAGTTTTTCTTATGCTGGAGGTATTTTCATTGGTTCAGCTATACAAGCTACGGGAGTTTCCTGTAGTGGACGAAGGAGCCATGAATTCACTTACAACCTTTATGCTAATGCAGTGTGAGGTATTGAAGATGCTCCTAGAGAGTTATTTGAATTTACAGAGACTACAGAAAATAAGAGTATATGGTTGCTCAATGGTTCAATAATACTTTATTTGGACAAACATAAAGGTGCAAACCGTGTCTACCTCAGAAACTGCAGTGTTCCTGTTGCAGAGGGGAGAAATGATTGAAAGAAGAAAAAATTTGCATTACGGTGAATTCTGGTCAAACGAACTCTCTCAATTTTTGTATTACACTTTTCACTTTCTATTTGACCGACAGTGTTCTTTCAGCCATGGAGGAAAAGTCTGTCTTCAACAATATTCCTGAACCGCAAGCCTTTTTTATTCCTTCCAACATGATGGAGACGCTGGTTCTCTAATACCCTACCCTACTATTGATAAGGAGAACCTTCGGTACATTTCCTACCACTTCTATTAGTTTTGTGGTTGAATTGTTTAGGAAATTATATAGTAATTTCCATGTTTAGATTCATAATTGCTGTAATGGAGTTTTAGGAGTCTGTTTTTACTAAATTTAGCAGTTCTCTGTAATTGCTCAATTTAATTACTTACTTTTGAGTTGTTTACTTGCAGGCCTTTTATGATTATATATAGCAACTCATTTGGATAGATTTGGATATAGTTTAACAGTTTGGAAATATTCCTTCTGAAATAAACAAGATATTATCTATATTGCATGTTTAATTTTTTGGTTATTTATCTTTCTATATGTTGTATTGCTTTTGTGTGTGTGTGTGTTAGATGTGAGTTAATGAGTTAAAGGATTTGTTGTATTATGTTTCAATGACGTGAGTTTGACATGATTCTTCCTTTGTTTCTTTTGGTATGCTTGATACTATTCATAGTTTAAAGCATTAACTTGCAAGGAGTATTATTTTGGAGATTAATTTGTAGGAGTAAAGTCTTAGGAGTAGTGAATTTGTGAGAAAAGTTCATAGTAGTTCAAACTATAGTTTTGGGTATGATTATGGATGCAAAAGTGGAGTTGTTTTATTGTGAGAAAAAGATGATAACTTATTTGTAAGAAGAAATCAGACAAAGGATGAGGTAGAAATAAAAGACAAGGAAAGGAAGCTACAAAATTTGGAGTTTGACTTGGACCAATTATGGTGGATGTTGAAGAAGTACAAGGAAAGTAATATGTCTCATCTCCACAAATACCATGTTTTCTTTTTTTGTGTGGTAAACATTTAATGTCCTTATTTAATTTGGACAAGGCGGGAACTCTAACATTTGCACATTAATTGTACATGATGATTTTGAATGTTTATATGGATTCAATAATAAATGCTATAAATTTAACACTTTCGAGTGTTAATTGTCACATTTGATGAGTAAACAAAAAATTATATGACCTAATTGGCTTTAGTATCTATTGATGGAATGATTTGCTTAAATGTGTGTTATTGGACTAACTAGATATTAATGCTCTTGTTGTGAAATGTGTGTGAGAAAATTGAATGGTTTTATAGGTACAAGGGTGCAAACAATGCAAACTTAGCAACTTTATCATAAGAATGATTATGATGTCATTTAATCATGTTTCTCTACAATTAAGGTCGAATTACAAATATAAGAATCATTTGATTGTTAGTATTTTGCTAAGATTTTTGTTGTGACCATGAGCTCTGGTTGATCACTATGTTTAGGAGTGACCATTGATTATTCTTTTCCACCTCCTAAACATTCTCTATGTAAATCACTTGTAGAAGATCACTTGATCCATAAGATTTAGTTGATTTAATATTGATAATCATATTCTAGAGATCAATCTTTTTGAACTAACCTGAAATAAAAATATATGTATCTATATATAATAGTAATAACAATACATACATACATATAGATGTGTGTATAGAAAATAACATTAGAAAAAAGGAAAGAAAGAATGAATGCATACAAGCAAGGGAGAAGGGTTGAGGCATTTTACCCAAGCCGACTAAGAAGTTGAAGAAATAATGAGGGATAACCCCTCGCTCATACGGTTGGGGGACAACCATTGATCCTAGGGGTAGTGTATGAGGGATAAGGGGTTGTCGTGCCATAAATAAGATATGGTGCCCTCCCAACGTCATCCAATCTTCACACTAGAGGACAAGAGGACTGGTGCGTAAGACAAAAGCCCTGCCTGACCTCCTAACTAAAAAAGAGCATTCAGGCAAGGATTTTAGGCAAGAGAAGGTAGAAAGGAGTTACTTGCTGGTGGAGAAAAATTGGCACTAGAATAGAGGTGAGCAAGAGCTAAGCGCAACAATTTGGTAAGCTTTTCACAAGTCGTTTCTCAACTTGGAATGTCGGGTGTATGGTATTAGTTTTTGATAAAAAAATATAAGTAAAACTATTCCTTGTTAAATATTTTATAGCTTCATGTCCTAGCTGAGTTGGGATATATGGTAGGGTTTTAATTTTATCCTGTGTTGTTACTTTGTTTCCTGTTCACGATTTGGCTCTCAAATGGACTTATAGGAGGAATCCAAGGTTCAAAAGTCTAGTTATTTGATATTTCCCTATAATTCTTTATTGTTTTGTTTGATTCTTTCATCTCAATAAATAGGTGTATTTCTTTGATGGTTAATAATGGATTGGATTATGGTTATTAAAGGTATAGAGCTGATTCATGAGGTTTTGCTATCAATAGTTTATGATCATATAAAGAATTTGTTGACAACTTGGTTGAGAAATTGATTTCACTAGATATGTAAGAATTGGGGTTTTCATTGATTTATTTAGAATGTGCCTTGTATCTTCTTATTGGCTTTGTTTTTTGTCATTGTACAACTTACCCTTGAGATATAGGAAGTGGTAATACATTGACACCAAGTTCTATATTGTGAATATTGATTCGGAATTATGTTGAGGGAACTCCCCGCTAAAACATTCATGTGAGTTGATCTAGTATTAATTGGCTCTCCTAGTATCCTATGGTTATCTTAGACCTTGTTGCTATAATGTGCATTAAATATATTGTAGCCACCACCCTATCATGGATGTGTTGACAATTAAATATCTTCATGACCATTACTGATCAAAGGTTTGTTAATAGTAGTATTATGTATTCTCTACTATCATTATTAAGTATAGGACCATTGCAGGTTTTGTACTTGTCTACCCAATTATGAAATAAATGAATGGAATGTGTTAACTTTTTCAATCCATATGTAGCTCAAATTTAACATACTCAAGAGAAGGGTTTAATTTTTGCGATATAAATTATATGCATGACAATTTGATCGTGAACAAGTTGAATAAAATAATCTCAAGTGACTTGTATAATTTTGAGCATCCAAGTTACATTGAAACCAACATTTGGCTATAGGTTATAGTTCACCTTATACAAGCATATGTGGGTAAGAACACCAAGTTGTGACACAAAAATGCCTCTTAAGATGCTTCTTTTTTCTGAAATGTTCATGAGAAAATGAAGATAGTTATGCTCAAAATTGGAAGCTGCAATAAGGATAAGAGTTGTAGTGCTCCAAATCTACTTTCTAAGCTACTATTTTAAAAAAAATAATGATTAAGGGTTTCAAAAAGGGGGGCCACCAAAAGTAGTCATTTTTTTATCAAAAGAAAAAACATAGTGTCTATTGTGGCCTCCCTAAAATGTTAGGTTTTTTCTTATTTCAAAAATATGAATGGTGAGAAATTAGCTAACACCATGTAGTTTATCCCAATTTTTTCAGCTAATTTTTTAATGAATATATAATATTTTAAATGAATTTTCAAAGTGGACACATCCTAAAAAGTTGAAATTGAGCATGCTACCCCCTAATTTTTTGAAAACTAATCGAAAACCCTTTTTTTTATTGTGAGATTGGAGTCATGTTTATAAAAATATAATTTGTTTCAAAATTTGATGAACGAGTAAAAACCTATACCAAAACAGGCACATGTTGGTTTTTGAAAAAAAAACCAGAGGCACTAACAAGAGAAGTTATAGATGAAAACCTTAACATAATCAAAACATTAAAAAAATCATATGGTTATATAGGTAAGAGAGATCCTAACGTCATCATGGTTTTTTATAAAATTGCATTAAAAGACTTGTAAACCTAATGGTTAGTATGGTAACAATGTGTGAAATTTTGTTGCACTTACAAAAAACATCACTGGCATGAAATCGTCATCCAACCCTTTGAATTGGTATTTACCAATGCAGCACATTCGGTGAGCACCAAATTTTTCACTCACCAAATGTAATGCAATATTTTGCACTCTCCAATTGTTGCATTACATTTGGGAAGTGCCAAAGGGATTGTATTGACAAAAAAACCAACTTCAATTTTTATTTGTCCCTCTCTACCCCACTTTGATAAGGCTTAGAGTTTACAATTTATGATCAATGATGGATAGTCATGGCTTTATCTTTCATTTTCTCTACACCTCCTTCCCTCTTAACCAATACTTTTAAACCTATTTTCTCTCAACCCTCTCTAATTCTCTCCCACCCTCTCTACCTTGCCTTCAGGTATGTACAGGATAATCATGGTCCAAAAAGTGGTGATATGATGGGTATGTGTAGTGTATGTGGCTGACGATTATTTTTACCCAAAATTGATGAAACGAAAAAAGTTTTTAAAATAGATTCTCAGCTTTCCACCAATATAAATTATTCTTTGCTTTGAATTTAATAAACAATTATTATTCCTTTTCTATTTGACTTATGACTAAATTCTTGATTGATGGGCTGATTGAAAAACATCTATAGCTTTCAAAGAGTATCACATTTTTTGAATCTGAAACATGCATCACATTATATGCTTCACATACTATATGATTAAAAACAATAATTTCATGAGATTTTGACCAAGTTAAGGTGGTCAAACATAAAAAAAAAATTATATTTTTTAAAAGTTGTAATAAAAAATTCATAATTAATTATTTACTTAGAAAAAATTCACAAAAAAAAATGCATCACATTTGGACATTAGTCCTCTATTTATATCTAAAATATTATATTAAAAAAATATTATCATTTTATTTTAGTTAGGGTGCTCAGATAGACACCTACTTCTTATTTTTCCCTGAAATTTAAGTACTACTGCATTAAAATTTCAAATTTTCACCAAATGGATTTTTTTTTAAATAAACCTAGTAGTTTAGAAACTAAATTCAATTTATGACAAATTCTATTCTTACATATTTTTTAAATAATAAAGATAACTTATTCAAATTTTTACATCAAGTTGTTTGACTCTAATTTTTCAGAATTTTTCGCCACTTAAGGGTTTGTTTTTTCCATTATGATCCTGCACATACCTCTTCCCTCCTTAACCCCATCTCCATCCTTGCCTCACTACCTCTTTCTTCTTATATCTCCCTTTGTTACTATTTCTTACCCATCTCTCTCCTTTCTATCAATCACTACCTCTCCCTCTCAACCCCTCTCTCTCCCAATCTCCAAGTCTATCCCTCGTCTCATTACCCACCTCTCTCCCCCTTTGTATCTCACCTCTTTCTTCTCTCTCTCCCCATCTCCAAGTCTCTCCAACCTTTTCTTATTACCCACCTCTCTCCCCCTTCTATCTCTCATCTTGTTCTTCTCTCTCATCTTGTCCCTCCCCTCTCTAGGTCATCACCTCTTTATCTCCTCCTTAGTATGTCTCTCACTCCATCCATGTGTACCTCTCACTCCATCCCTTGTTACTCCTCTACTTATACATCCTTTTCACTCTCCCTCTATTCTCTCTCCCCCCTCTCTAAGTCTCTCTCACTCTCTCTCTCTCCCTATCTCCCTCTCTATGTTTCCTTCCCTCCTTACCCCCATCTATATCCTTGCCTCCCTATGTCTCTCTTCTTCTCTCTCCCTTTATTATTGTTTCTTTCCCATGTATCTCCTTTCTCTTAATCACCACCCCTTCCTCCCACCCTCTCTATCCGCATCTCCATGAATCTCCCTCCTTCCCTCTTTACCTCTCTAACTCTCCCTCCTTGACTTATTAACTACCCTTCTCCCACCCTCTCTACCTTGTCTTCCCTCCTTAGGGTTTAAGGGACTAGGGTTTAAGCTATAGGGTTGAGGGATTAGGTTTAAGGGTTTAATGCATAAGGTGTAGGGTTGAGGTTTGAGGTTTAGTGTTGAGCTATTAGGTTTGAGGGTTGATGATTTAGGGTTTAAGGTATAATGAGTAAAAGCACAAAGTTGTTTCACACTTTTAGCCAACTTATCAACACAACTGAATTTAAGTATTTCTAACTAAAAATCAATTTTGGTCAAACATATGATCTAGTAAGATTCATTCTAGCTAATTTAGATGTTTCCACAACTTTTTCAACTATAATTGTTGGTTAAAATGTATGGTTCACCACTTTGAGTCCAATTTACAAAAAATAAAATTATTTGAAAAACATGACATTTCAATAACTCTTGCTAATGTTAATAACATTTTTTTTTAAAATATAAAGAATACACTTTTGTAGATCCATAAGTGTAGTTTCAAAAAAAACATTCATTTTAATAGTTTAATTATTTTTTGTTTTTTTGTTTTTATTAAAAGTAGGTTATCGGCACAAAATATTAGGTTGATTACTATGCCAAAGAAAAATACTAAAACTTATTTAAAAAAATTGAAAAAAATATGATGCACTAGATAAAAGAATCTATTATAAGATGGTGTGTTTTTTTTCTATTTTAAATAAATATGTAATATGAAAGTTGACATTTGATGAAAACAATTGTTTTTTTATTCACGCACATTTTAATATTTATTTAAAAATATGTATTTATCAAAATTGGAAAAAAAAAATCCATGCACTGAAATTTTAAGTTATAAATACACAAAAAAGAATTGAAAAAAAAAAAATTACTATAAAAAGTTTGACATCCCATACAACTTCATTTTTCAACATTTTATCAGCAACTAAATTATAGCTTTAATTTATTAAAAACTAGTTTAAAATAATTTTTTGAATTTTTTTTTTCAAATAAAAACATAAAATATACTAAAAAATAAACATTTTACTAACTTACATCATTTCAAAATTTGAAACATTTATGTCACTTTTTAGTGATTCAAGTTTAAAAATTGGATCAGTGTTGGTCATTTCCTTTATAAAGTGTGACACAACTTTGTGCTTTTACCCATATAGGGTTGAGGGAATAGGGTTGAGGATTTAGGGTATACGGTTGAGGGTTTAATGGATAGGGTAGAGGGATGAGGTTTGAGGTCTTAAGGATTAAGGGTTGAGGAATTAAGGGTTTAATGGTTGATGGTAGAGTGATTAGGATTTAAGGTATAGGGTTGAGGGTTTAATGTATAGGGTTAATGTTTGAGGGTTTAAGGGTTTAGGATTTAAGGATTGAGGGTTTAAGGGTTGAGATTTGAGGGTTTATGGATATGGATCAAGGTTGAGGGTTGAGGGTTGAGGGATTAGGGTTTAAGATATAGGGTTGAGGGATTACGGTTAATGTATAGGGTAGAGGGTTGAGGGTGGAGGGTTAAATTTTTAAGGGTTGATTAATTAAGGGTTTAAGGGTTGAGGGTTGAGGGATTAATGGTTGAGAGTTGAGGGTTGAGGGATTCGGGTTTAAGGTATAGGATTGAGGGATTAGGGTTAAGGGTTTACTATATAGGTACCTAGATGATAGAGGGTTGATGGTTTAAGGGTTTATGACTTTAGGTTTTTAGGTTTGAGGCTTGAGGGATTAGGGTTTAAGGTATAGGGTTGAGGGCTTAGGGATAGGGATCATGGCTGAGGGTTGAGAGATTAGGGTTTAAGGGTTGAGGGTTGAGGATTGAGGGTTGAGGGTAAGGGTTGAGGGTTGAGGGTTTAAATGTTGAGAGTTGAGGGATTAGGGTTTAAGGGCTGAGGGATGAAGGTTAAGGGTTTAGGGGTTAAGGGATTAGGGTTTAAGGTTTGAGGGTTTAAGGTTTTAGAGATTAAGTTTTAAGGTACATAAGGTTGAGGGATTAGGGTTGAGGGTTGATATTTTAGGAAAAGGGAATAGGGTTGAGGGTTGATGGATAATGGCTTTAGGGTTAAAGGTTGAGGGATTGAGGTTTAAGGTATAGGTTTTAGGTATTAGGGTTGAAGGTTTAATGTATAGGGTAGGGGGTTGAGGGTTAAGGGTTTAAGCATTGAGGGATTATGGTTTAAGGGTTGAGGGTTGAGAGATTAGGGTTTAAGGTATATGGTAGAGGGTTTAGGGTTGAGGATTTAAGGGTTAAGGGTTGAGGGATTGGGGTTTAAGTGTTGAGGGTTTAAGGGTTGACGGATTAGGGTTTAAGGGTTGAGGGTTTAAGGGAAGAGGGTTGAGGGATTAGGGTTAAGGGTTGAGGATTTAAGGATTTAAGGGTTTATGGTTTAACGCTTGAAGCCTGAGGGTTGACGGTTTAAGGATTCACTATTGAGGGTTGAAGCTTTAAGGGTTGAGGGTTGAGGCATCATGGTTTAAAGGTTAAGGGTTTAGGGTTTAGGGTTGAGGCATTAGGGTTTAAAGGTTGATGGTTTAGGGTTGAGGGACTAGGGTTTAAGGGTTGAGGGATTAGGGTTTAAGGGTTGACTTTTTAATGGTTGAGGGATGAGAGATGAGGGTTTAAGGGTTGAGGGTTGAGGGATTATGGTTTAAGGTATAGGGTTGAGGGATTATGGTTGAGGGTTGAGTATTGATGGCTTACAAGCTTAAGGGTTGAGGCTTGAGAGTTGTGGGTTTAAGGGTTGACAGTTGATGTTGACATTTTAAGGGTTGAGGGTTGAGGGATTAGGGTTTAAGTTATAAGGTTGAGTGGTTAGGGTTAAGGATTTAATGTACAGGGTAGAGGGTTTCGGGTTGAGGTTATAAGGGTTGAGGGTTGAGGGTTTAAGTGTTGATGGTTGAGGGTTTAAGGGCTTAGGGTTTAAGGGTTGAGGGTTTAGGGTTTAAGAGTTGAGGCTTGAGGGTTTATGGATATCTATTAGGGTTGAGGGTTGACGAAATAGGGTTTAAGGCATAGGGTTGATGTTTTAATGTATAGGGTAGAGGGTTGAAATTTTAAGGGTTGAGGGTTGAGGGATTAAGGGTTTAAGGTTTGAGGGCTTAAGGGTTGAGGGTTGAAGGTTGAGGTTTTAAGGGTTGAAGGTTGAGGGATTAAGGGTTTAAAGGTTGAGGGTTGAGGGTTGGGGGCTTATTGTATAGGGTAAATGGTAGAGGATTGGCATATGAGGGTTGAAGTTTGAGGGCTTAAGGGATGAGGGTTGATGGATTAGGGTTTAAGGTTTGAGCATTAAGGGTTGAGGGTTGAGATTTGAGTGTTAAGGGTTGAGGGTTGAGGTATTAGGCTTTAAGGGTTGAGGGTTGATGGTTTAAGGCACTACTATGTTGTCACTACTTGTTACCTGATTAATAGGTCTCTTACATAATATATTTTTGATAAGACATATATAGAGGCATGATCATCTCACAATCCTTCACTAAGACATCTTAGAGTTTTTGGTTGTGAGGTATATGCACATGTACCAAAGGAGAAGCAAAAAAAATGGATAATAATGTTGTGAAATGTATCTTGATCGGATATAGCTATGGTGTGAATAGATACAAGTTGTGGGATAATATGGCACAAAAGGTAATAAAGTAGAAGTATTATTTTTAGAGAAACCAAGTATTCTTCTATTACATTGCATCCAAAATAAAGAAAAGAGGAATATTTTATTCAACTTCCTTCTACACCCAAGAAAGTTGAGTCAAGGCCCTTGGATAGACAAAAAGTTGAGGAGATCTCATCTAGCTTTAAATCTTTAGAAGAGGAGGAAGAACCTCCAACTCGGCTTGTTTGAAGGACTATAAGACATAAACAACCACCTAGAAGGTATTTGCCTGATCATTGGAGATGTATTTTTTCTTTGAATACTAACATTAACAAACCCATATCTATAGAAGAGGCATTAGGTATGAATGATGTAGAATCCTAGAAAATTTCTATAGATAAAGAAATGGAAGATTTGAAAAATACTAATACACAGGATATTATACCATTGCCTGAAGAACAAAAACATGTTGGTTGCAAATGGGTGTTCAAGTAAAAGACGGGTTTATATAGAGGTATTGAGAAGCAAAAATCATAGTTTCTTGCAATGGGTTACTCTCAACTTGAGGGTGTTGATTACAATGAGACATTTTCTCCTATTACAAAAATGGCATCCACTAGATTCTTGCATTTCGTTATTGTTGCTTATGGTCTAGAGAATGAGCAAATGAATGTGAAAATGAATTTCCTTCATGGTGATTTGGAGGAGGGTATTTACATGACAAAACTAGAGCACTACATGGTGAAAGATAAAAGTATTTTGTTTTCTAAATTGATGAATTGTTTGTATGGCCTACGGGTGATCCCACAATAGTGGTTTACAATTTTTGGCCAAACTAGACATTGAAATATTTCTTTTAACTAAATCTTCACTTTCGGGCACCTATACCGGCGAAACTGTGAGGAATTTGAAGATGATGCAAACTAGAGTCTCGTCACATTTTGTCTATATTTTCTGAAAATATTTTTTTCAAAATTTTTGGAATTAGATTGCACTTCTTTTTCCATCTACCAAAAAAACTGGTATTTTTTTTTTCAGAAAACAACATTTTTAAAAAGTGGCGCACACCGTATAACACATAACATCTTTTCCATGAAGGATAAAATTCTAATTCTTTAGAATTTAGATTTGTAACTACAATATCTAGTGCTTCCACTTGGTTAGATAATTTTCTATGGAATATTTTTTCTTTAATCAAGTTTCAAAGTCAAACCAATTACAATTCAGACATAGCACAACCCTATAATGCGTAACTTTTATTGTATGTATCAAAATTGTTTTTCTTGTTGGATCAATGACTCCAATATCTGGTGCACTCATATTTTTTTTTTTAAATGATAATCTTCTATTTTTCCACATGTGCAAAATAGAGAGCTTCATTTTTGGTGAAAAAACTATATTTAATAAAACTTAAAAAAACAAATAGATAATAAAACCAAAACATATTATAATTATATTTGTTGGATAGCTTGTTCTGAGGGCTACCTGATACTAGTTGAGTTTGTGAAGTCTCCTCCATTTTCATTCTCAAATTGAGCTTCAAAGTACAAAATTCTAGACATTTTTGGTGCGTGGGAGGGGGAAGGGGAAAAAAGGGTGGTTCAGTCGAACTATGGTTAGGGCGAACCTAAAAAATTTGTTTAGTCGAACCTAGGTTCAATCGAACCTCTTCAAAATATAATAAAAAGATGTTTTTTAAGGGGGTTCGATCAAACCTAAAAAATGTGTTTGATTGAACCCCCTACCATGAATCATTTTTTTTTTTTTTGCCATTTTTTGTAATATATAATACTTTGTCATATTTTTCTATTTTTATAATATATAATATTAATATAAATCTCATAAATTATATAATTTTTATATTATAATTTATAATATACTTATTATTATAATATATTATAATAATAACATATAATTATTATTAATTATATACATTTTATTTTATAATATATAATATTAATTATATAGTTGTATTTTATTTTATTTTATTCGCCATTTTTCTAATATTTTACTTCCTTACTTCCCCTATGACTCCTTATTTATGATGTTACCTCTCTCATGTTTCTGCAGATAGACAAGAATTGGTTATAAATCTCATAAATGAAATTTACCATGGATGAGGTGTGAATGAATGCAATTATGAAAAAGAGAAGCAGATGAGAACAGTACATTTTCTTAGCCCTTCATGATTGTAAGATAATGAATCTTGCATGTATTAAATTAAACCATGAAAAGGACATGGCTTTTAACTCTCATAAAATTTGGTTTGTGGTTGGAGAAAAAGCACTCAGGCTGATGTTCTCTCTCTTGTCATTGAGAAAAGTCAAAAATTTGGTTATTCATAGATATTATCTAAATTTCACATGGCATTGTATTATTGATAAAGCATAATTTTTGTCATCATTATGACACTTGTGATATATACTTGTATACCAAATTATTGAGCAATGCTTTGTAAGATATAATACTTAATGAAAATAGTTATGTCCAA
>VDFB02275707.1:0-24771 GCA_007258455.2 Sequoia sempervirens
GGGCTTATTGTATAGGGTAAATGGTAGAGGATTGGCATATGAGGGTTGAAGTTTGAGGGCTTAAGGGATGAGGGTTGATGGATTAGGGTTTAAGGTTTGAGCATTAAGGGTTGAGGGTTGAGATTTGAGTGTTAAGGGTTGAGGGTTGAGGTATTAGGCTTTAAGGGTTGAGGGTTGATGGTTTAAGGCACTACTATGTTGTCACTACTTGTTACCTGATTAATAGGTCTCTTACATAATATATTTTTGATAAGACATATATAGAGGCATGATCATCTCACAATCCTTCACTAAGACATCTTAGAGTTTTTGGTTGTGAGGTATATGCACATGTACCAAAGGAGAAGCAAAAAAAATGGATAATAATGTTGTGAAATGTATCTTGATCGGATATAGCTATGGTGTGAATAGATACAAGTTGTGGGATAATATGGCACAAAAGGTAATAAAGTAGAAGTATTATTTTTAGAGAAACCAAGTATTCTTCTATTACATTGCATCCAAAATAAAGAAAAGAGGAATATTTTATTCAACTTCCTTCTACACCCAAGAAAGTTGAGTCAAGGCCCTTGGATAGACAAAAAGTTGAGGAGATCTCATCTAGCTTTAAATCTTTAGAAGAGGAGGAAGAACCTCCAACTCGGCTTGTTTGAAGGACTATAAGACATAAACAACCACCTAGAAGGTATTTTCCTGATCATTGGAGATGTATTTTTTCTTTGAATACTAACATTAACAAACCCATATCTATAGAAGAGGCATTAGGTATGAATGATGTAGAATCCTAGAAAATTTCTATAGATAAAGAAATGGAAGATTTGAAAAATACTAATACACAGGATATTATACCATTGCCTGAAGAACAAAAACATGTTGGTTGCAAATGGGTGTTCAAGTAAAAGACGGGTTTATATAGAGGTATTGAGAAGCAAAAATCATAGTTTCTTGCAATGGGTTACTCTCAACTTGAGGGTGTTGATTACAATGAGACATTTTCTCCTATTACAAAAATGGCATCCACTAGATTCTTGCATTTCGTTATTGTTGCTTATGGTCTAGAGAATGAGCAAATGAATGTGAAAATGAATTTCCTTCATGGTGATTTGGAGGAGGGTATTTACATGACAAAACTAGAGCACTACATGGTGAAAGATAAAAGTATTTTGTTTTCTAAATTGATGAATTGTTTGTATGGCCTACGGGTGATCCCACAATAGTGGTTTACAATTTTTGGCCAAACTAGACATTGAAATATTTCTTTTAACTAAATCTTCACTTTCGGGCACCTATACCGGCGAAACTGTGAGGAATTTGAAGATGATGCAAACTAGAGTCTCGTCACATTTTGTCTATATTTTCTGAAAATATTTTTTTCAAAATTTTTGGAATTAGATTGCACTTCTTTTTCCATCTACCAAAAAAACTGGTATTTTTTTTTTCAGAAAACAACATTTTTAAAAAGTGGCGCACACCGTATAACACATAACATCTTTTCCATGAAGGATAAAATTCTAATTCTTTAGAATTTAGATTTGTAACTACAATATCTAGTGCTTCCACTTGGTTAGATAATTTTCTATGGAATATTTTTTCTTTAATCAAGTTTCAAAGTCAAACCAATTACAATTCAGACATAGCACAACCCTATAATGCGTAACTTTTATTGTATGTATCAAAATTGTTTTTCTTGTTGGATCAATGACTCCAATATCTGGTGCACTCATATATTTTTTTTTAAATGATAATCTTCTATTTTTCCACATGTGCAAAATAGAGAGCTTCATTTTTGGTGAAAAAACTATATTTAATAAAACTTAAAAAAACAAATAGATAATAAAACCAAAACATATTATAATTATATTTGTTGGATAGCTTGTTCTGAGGGCTACCTGATACTAGTTGAGTTTGTGAAGTCTCCTCCATTTTCATTCTCAAATTGAGCTTCAAAGTACAAAATTCTAGACATTTTTGGTGCGTGGGAGGGGGAAGGGGAAAAAAGGGTGGTTCAGTCGAACTATGGTTAGGGCGAACCTAAAAAATTTGTTTAGTCGAACCTAGGTTCAATCGAACCTCTTCAAAATATAATAAAAAGATGTTTTTTAAGGGGGTTCGATCAAACCTAAAAAATGTGTTTGATTGAACCCCCTACCATGAATCATTTTTTTTTTTTTTGCCATTTTTTGTAATATATAATACTTTGTCATATTTTTCTATTTTTATAATATATAATATTAATATAAATCTCATAAATTATATAATTTTTATATTATAATTTATAATATACTTATTATTATAATATATTATAATAATAACATATAATTATTATTAATTATATACATTTTATTTTATAATATATAATATTAATTATATAGTTGTATTTTATTTTATTTTATTCGCCATTTTTCTAATATTTTACTTCCTTACTTCCCCTATGACTCCTTATTTATGATGTTACCTCTCTCATGTTTCTGCAGATAGACAAGAATTGGTTATAAATCTCATAAATGAAATTTACCATGGATGAGGTGTGAATGAATGCAATTATGAAAAAGAGAAGCAGATGAGAACAGTACATTTTCTTAGCCCTTCATGATTGTAAGATAATGAATCTTGCATGTATTAAATTAAACCATGAAAAGGACATGGCTTTTAACTCTCATAAAATTTGGTTTGTGGTTGGAGAAAAAGCACTCAGGCTGATGTTCTCTCTCTTGTCATTGAGAAAAGTCAAAAATTTGGTTATTCATAGATATTATCTAAATTTCACATGGCATTGTATTATTGATAAAGCATAATTTTTGTCATCATTATGACACTTGTGATATATACTTGTATACCAAATTATTGAGCAATGCTTTGTAAGATATAATACTTAATGAAAATAGTTATGTCCAATTAATGTAATGAAATGCAAATTATGTTTGAATTCTACAATCATTTCTTAAAGAGAAATTGTAATGTACCTCGTTATGTTTATTTATTCAAATAAAAAGTAAGTTCTTTGCTAGAGAAGTTTTGTAATGTTTAGAATAAGCAAACCAATGTTTGTCACACAATTTTCTTAAATGACAAAAACAACTTATTAAAACATAAAATAACAAATACACACACACACACACACACACACACACATGTTACATACATACATATACATATATACATATTCCTATACCTATACATATGTACCTATACCTATACCTATATATATATATATAGAGAGAGAGAGAGAGACAGACAGACAGACAGACAGACAGACACACACACACACACACACATATACTCTCTTCTTGCATATAGTGAAATATGTTTTCTTACACCTCTTATGATGTCATAGATGCTTCATGGTGAGATTCTCTTCCACTTCATGTCAACTGTGAAAGATGCTATCATTGACCAATTTAACTTCCCTACTTAATGTCACCTTGAAAAAAATATTGCAAATTCATAGAAAATAATATTTAATTACATTAAAAACTTCCCTCTATGATTCTTGGAGTCATATGAATAATAATCAACTATTTAAATATTAAAATTAATATATATAGTCATAAGATTGCAAGATTAATATTACCAATCCTACCAAAAATTCTATAAAAATAAATATAACACTATATACTATTTATCAATATATAATTACATTAGAACATTCCAGTAAGATAATTGTAAAACTAAATGATAGTTTATATAATATATAAATTTCACCATTACATTTGATACTTAATATAAATTTTACTAATATTCAATATAATTTTTCCTTAGAATTAATAATTTTTCACTTAATTTATTAAGTGCCTACCCCAAACACGTTTCTTAATTTGAAACGAGTTAGTAGGATAGCTAATTAGAAAATGAATAAATGACTTTTATAATGTCCAGAAGTCTACATCTCAACGACTTTTGATCCTTAAAACATCACACCGCATATATATTCAATCAAAATAATACTAATTCTATTTCTAATTTTGACTCTCATTCCCCGCATTAGCTTGGAAGCCCGCGGGCAATGTGAATATAATTGTTCCTGGTTCTCCTTCCAAGGCAGGAGCATGCGCAAATAGCCCAAGGAATTGGCCAAAGTAATAGATTTTTTTAACTATTTAATATTTGGGCAATTGCATCCAGGATGCTGGATAGATGTTGCCTTTTGTCAATCCCTTGAAACAAGAGACCTCGGGGAGGGTGGAACTCTTCTAGTATTTTTTGGTCTTTCCAGAGTTTCTGGCCTTCCAGACTTCCAGAGTTTGCTGCGCGTTGACTCCGTGTACTCGTTCAGTTTTCTATTTGGCATTGGGTTTCCATAGTTTTCGCAAGAGGGCAGGAAGGACGATAAAAATTAGCACTCTCAGATCAAACGCTATCAATAAATCTCTTCTTTTTCAAGCGGATTGTGTATTGGTCCATTGTTTCAAGGAAATATGTCTGATCTTGTAACCGCGGGACTGGTGGGCGTGGGGATCGATATTGTAGTCAAGGAGATCCTTTACCACATCAGCGTTGCCATCCGGTTCAGGAAAGAGTTAGCAGCCCTCAAGGAGCTTCTAATCAGCCTTCAAGATATAAACCTTGCCCTGCAGAACTATCGATTGGCTCTGAGTTCCGGTCAATTTATCTCTCATGAGAAACTTATCCCCTTGGCTGTCAATAACTGGCTGCAAAAGTTGAATATGCTTCTGCAACAAGCAACTGAAATAGTTCAAGAATGCACAACACCAATACCGACATGTGATGTCTTTCGTTATAAAAGAGCAAAAAGAATCAGCTCACCTGTTTCAAAGCATCATAAACACTGAGAAAATGCGGCGATGATTGGCGCATTACTAATTAGCTTGTTCAGTCAAGGAAGCATCTTCAATGTCCCAGCAGGGAAACTGAAACATCAAGAAGCTCGGTTGCGCCTATGAAGGAATCCATGAAATTTATAGGGGAGCTGCTTATTGCGGGACAAGATAAGGCCCTTACCAGACTTGAAGAGTTGGTACAAAATGAGTCTCGGATAGGCGTGGTGGGTATGGGAGGCGCAGGGAAGACTCTTCCTCCTAAAAAAAGATTCTTCAACGCCATCAGCATACAAAAAATCTTTTGGTAGTAGCTTATTGTTTCTACTTATCATGTTTCACAGGACTCCATTTTAACAGGATTCTAGAAATGATCTTGCAACCAAATAGCCTTCAAACAATGAGGATTTTAAATCCACCATGGAGCAAAGACGAGGTTAAAATTTGGTTGAGTAGGAGATTGAGGAAACAAAGATTCGCCTTGTTTCTAGATGATGTTTGGGACAGAGGCGCCCATTTGTTGGAGGAATTGGGTGTGCCCCTGCCTTCCACCTGTAATTCCAACGGCGACTCAAGTGTGATTATAGTGAGTTCCAGAAATAAAAGGGCACTCTTAGAAATGGGGATTCCAAACTCATCAACTGTCCAAGTACAAGAGTTAATGAAGAATGATAGCTGGCAGTTGTTTCTTTCTCATGCTTTTCCACATAATACTGGAAATTTACCAACAGGCATACAGGAAGAAATTGCTCGGAGCGTTTGCAAAGAGTGCCAGGGACTTCCTTTGGCCATCAAAGTAATCGGGCGGGCGATGGCAGGCATAACCCATCCAGATGAATGGGAAATCATACTCAAGAAGCTACAGAATGCGGAGGCCATCAAACAGTTTACAGAACCGCTTCATGGTCGGCTGCGATTAAGCTTTGATGCTTTGGCTGGCATTGACATTTCCTTGCAACAGTGCTTTCTCTACCTAGCTGCCTTCATGGAAGACCAAATCCTGTATACTCCACATGTGAGCATGTTATGGATTGGAGAGGGGCTGGTGGCAGGGCACAATCCACTCCAAATTGCATATACATACGTAAATCTGTTAGTCGACCGCTGTCTCATTGAAACAGTCTGGAAAGATTTGTATGGGTCTGTGATCTGTTTCAGGGTACACGATCTGTTACACAATTTAGCCCGACAAATTTCTGAAAGAGAAGAGAATTGCTTCTTTCAGGCAGGCAGAGGTCTACAGCAGTTTCCAGTCAACGACTGCTCTGGATACATCAGAATGTCATTGATGGACAATAGCTTGACAAGTGTAACTGATACATTCAGAGGCCCCTGTATCCGCCGTTGTTGCTTGGAGGAAATCTTAACTTAAAAGAAATTTCAAAGCAGGTAATGGTGAGTATGTCCTCCCTCCGGGTCCTGGATCTGTCACAGACGTCCATCCTATCGTTGCCAGAAACCCTGGGATGCTTGAAACATCTGGTTTGCCTTAGGCTACAGCGTGTACCCATCAAGAGACTGCCTAATTCTATAACTGCTCTTAAAAATCTCCAGATCATCGGTCTTGCTGGATCTGGGATTAGGGAGCTGCCTTCCAACATTGATAAGCTTCGCTCTCTGAAAAGTTTGGAAATTAGATATTGTAAAGAATAGCTGTCTCTACCATATACAATCTCTAAGCTTGAATCTCTGGAATACTTTGGTGCAGTTGGTTCAGCAAATGCATGGATAAGATGCAGTCCAAATAAGATCAGAAGAAATCTGCTTTCAATAAATGATTTGGGAAGTTTAACACAACTCCAAAAGTTGAAGCTGGAAAACAACGAGGAAACAATAAAGCAAGGAACATTAGCAAGAATGAAGCAAATGGAACTTTTGCAATTATGTCTAGCAAGGACGGAAAGCTTACCACAGGACATAATTGCAATGTCAAAACTGAGAATGCTCTGGTTAAACTGCCCTCAACTAAACAAAGTGGAAATTACTTTTTGTCGATTTCAACATTTGAGCTTTATTAATTTGAACCATTGTCATATGTTAACACAGTTACCTGACTTGCATAAGCTTGCGAGTCTTATCCATCTACAAATCGTTGCTTGCTCCAATCTAGAGATGTTACCCAAAGAATTTGGTGAGAGGGGAGCTTTTCCTATGCTAGAGGTGTTTTCATTGGTTCAGCTATACAAGCTACAGGAGTTGCCTGTAGTGGAGGAAGGAGCCATGAATTCACTTACAACCCTTACACTGATGCAGTGTGAGGTATTGGAGATGCTCCCAGAGAGTTACTGGAACTTACAGAGACTACAGAAAATAAGAGTATATGGTTGCTCAATGGTTCAACAATACTTTATCCAGAGAAACATAAAGGTGCAAACCGTGACAATGTCTACCTCAGACACTGAAGCATTCCTGCTGCGGTGGGAAGAAATGATTGAGAGAAGAGAATATATGCATTATGGTGAATTTTGGTCAAACGAACTCTTTGAATTTTTGTATGACACTTTTCACTTCCTATTTGACTGACAATCTTTTCTTATTTTAACTGTCCTTCAAAATATGGAGAAAAAGGCTTATTTCAGCTATATTCTTGAACTACAACACAAATTGCCAGCCCTTCTTTATTCTTTCCAACGTGATGGAGATTTTGCTTCTCTAATACCCTGCTCCACTATTGATAAAGAAAACCTTCAGTGCATTCCCTTCCACTTCCTTCAGTTTTGTGCTTGGATTGTTTAGAAATTTCTATTGTGACTTACGTGTTTAGATTCAT
Source organism: Sequoia sempervirens (assembly GCA_007258455.2). NCBI lineage: Eukaryota > Viridiplantae > Streptophyta > Pinopsida > Cupressales > Cupressaceae > Sequoia > Sequoia sempervirens. The sequence continues at coordinate 7,546 of VDFB02275707.1, forward strand.
ATCTGCTGTAGTGGGATTTTAGGAGTTTGCTTTTACTAATCTTAGCAGCTTTTTTTTTGGTAACTGCTCAGTTTTGGGGAAAAGGAGATCTAATTACTTATTTTAAAGTTATTTACTTGCTGGCCTTTTTATGGTTGTACATAGGATCTCATTTGGATAGATTTGGATATAGGTAAACAGTTTGAAATATTCCTTCTGATATAAACACGATATTATCTATGTCGCATGTTTAAATTTTTTGGTTTCAAATCTTACTAAATGCTGCATCGTTTTTGTGTATGTGTTAGATTTGAGTTAACGAGTTAAAGAATTTTTTGTATTATGTTTTAGCATGAGTTTGACATGATTCTTCCTCTGTTTCTTCTGGTGCCTTTGATAAAGTTCATAGTTTAGAGCATTAACTTGAAAGAATAGAGTAGTTTTTGGAGATTAACTTGTAGGAGTAGAGGCTTGCTTACATATCAGAGCACCCTAAAGTCGTAGGAGTGGAGAATCCATGAGAAGAGTTATGCGTAGCCCAAATCATAGTTGTGGGTATGGCTATCGATGCAGAAGTGGAGTTGTTCTATGATGTGAAAAATTAATTTATTTGTAAGGAGAAATCAGACAAAGGTTGAGTTAGAAACAAAAGAAGAAAAAAAAGGAGCTGCAAAAATTGGAGTTTTAGTTAGACAAATTATGGGGATTTTGACGTAGGACAACCTCAACGCTTATAACTCTAGAATACTTTGGTGCAGTTGGTTCAGCAAATGCATGGATAAGATTCAGTCCAAATAAGATCAGAAGAAATCTGCTTTTGATAAATGATTTGGGCAGTTTAATGCAACTGAAAAAGTTGAAGGTGGAAAACGACGACGAAACAATAAAGCAAGGAACATTAGCAAGAATGAAGCAAATGGAACATTTACACTTGTGTCTTCCAAAGATGGAAAGCTTACCACAGGACATAGTTGCATTATCAAACTGTGGAAGATCTGGTTAAGGTGCCCTCAACTAAACAAAGTGGAAATTATATTTTGTCGATTTCAACAGTTAAGCTGTATTAATTTGAGCAATTGCAATATGCTGACACAGTTAGCTGACTTGCATAAGCTTGCGAGTCTTAATCGACTACAAATCATTGCTTGCTCCAACCTAGAGTGGAGCCCAAAGAATTAGGTGAGAGGGGAGTTTTTCTTATGCTGGAGGTATTTTCATTGGTTCAGCTATACAAGCTACGGGAGTTTCCTGTAGTGGACGAAGGAGCCATGAATTCACTTACAACCTTTATGCTAATGCAGTGTGAGGTATTGAAGATGCTCCTAGAGAGTTATTTGAATTTACAGAGACTACAGAAAATAAGAGTATATGGTTGCTCAATGGTTCAATAATACTTTATTTGGACAAACATAAAGGTGCAAACCGTGTCTACCTCAGAAACTGCAGTGTTCCTGTTGCAGAGGGGAGAAATGATTGAAAGAAGAAAAAATTTGCATTACGGTGAATTCTGGTCAAACGAACTCTCTCAATTTTTGTATTACACTTTTCACTTTCTATTTGACCGACAGTGTTCTTTCAGCCATGGAGGAAAAGTCTGTCTTCAACAATATTCCTGAACCGCAAGCCTTTTTTATTCCTTCCAACATGATGGAGACGCTGGTTCTCTAATACCCTACCCTACTATTGATAAGGAGAACCTTCGGTACATTTCCTACCACTTCTATTAGTTTTGTGGTTGAATTGTTTAGGAAATTATATAGTAATTTCCATGTTTAGATTCATAATTGCTGTAATGGAGTTTTAGGAGTCTGTTTTTACTAAATTTAGCAGTTCTCTGTAATTGCTCAATTTAATTACTTACTTTTGAGTTGTTTACTTGCAGGCCTTTTATGATTATATATAGCAACTCATTTGGATAGATTTGGATATAGTTTAACAGTTTGGAAATATTCCTTCTGAAATAAACAAGATATTATCTATATTGCATGTTTAATTTTTTGGTTATTTATCTTTCTATATGTTGTATTGCTTTTGTGTGTGTGTGTGTTAGATGTGAGTTAATGAGTTAAAGGATTTGTTGTATTATGTTTCAATGACGTGAGTTTGACATGATTCTTCCTTTGTTTCTTTTGGTATGCTTGATACTATTCATAGTTTAAAGCATTAACTTGCAAGGAGTATTATTTTGGAGATTAATTTGTAGGAGTAAAGTCTTAGGAGTAGTGAATTTGTGAGAAAAGTTCATAGTAGTTCAAACTATAGTTTTGGGTATGATTATGGATGCAAAAGTGGAGTTGTTTTATTGTGAGAAAAAGATGATAACTTATTTGTAAGAAGAAATCAGACAAAGGATGAGGTAGAAATAAAAGACAAGGAAAGGAAGCTACAAAATTTGGAGTTTGACTTGGACCAATTATGGTGGATGTTGAAGAAGTACAAGGAAAGTAATATGTCTCATCTCCACAAATACCATGTTTTCTTTTTTTGTGTGGTAAACATTTAATGTCCTTATTTAATTTGGACAAGGCAGGAACTCTAACATTTGCACATTAATTGTACATGATGATTTTGAATGTTTATATGGATTCAATAATAAATGCTATAAATTTAACACTTTCGAGTGTTAATTGTCACATTTGATGAGTAAACAAAAAATTATATGACCTAATTGGCTTTAGTATCTATTGATGGAATGATTTGCTTAAATGTGTGTTATTGGACTAACTAGATATTAATGCTCTTGTTGTGAAATGTGTGTGAGAAAATTGAATGGTTTTATAGGTACAAGGGTGCAAACAATGCAAACTTAGCAACTTTATCATAAGAATGATTATGATGTCATTTAATCATGTTTCTCTACAATTAAGGTCGAATTACAAATATAAGAATCATTTGATTGTTAGTATTTTGCTAAGATTTTTGTTGTGACCATGAGCTCTGGTTGATCACTATGTTTACGAGTGACCATTGATTATTCTTTTCCACCTCCTAAACATTCTCTATGTAAATCACTTGTAGAAGATCAGTTGATCCATAAGATTGAGTTGATTTAATATTGATAATCATATTCTAGAGATCAATCTTTTTGAACTAACCTGAAATAAAAAATATATGTATCTATATATAATAGTAATAACAATACATACATACATATAGATGTGTGTATAGAAAATAACATTAGAAAAAAGGAAAGAAAGAATGAATGCATACAAGCAAGGGAGAAGGGTTATGCATTTTACCCAAGCCGACTCAAGAAGTTGAAGAAATAATGAGGGATAACTTCTCTACCATACTCTGCTGGGGGACAAAATCCATTGATCCTAGGTAGTGTATGAGGGATATAAGAGTCGTGCCATAACAGATATGGTGGCCTCCTAACGCCATCCACCTCACTAGGAGGACAAGAGGATCAAAAAGGTGAAGATTAAAAAAGCCCCGGCCCACCTCCTAACTAAAAAGAGCATCTCGTGCAAGGGGATTTTAGGCAAGAGAAGGTAGAAAGGAGTTACTTGCTGGTGGAGAAAAATTGGCACTAGAATAGAGGTGAGCAAGAGCTAAGCGCAACAATTTGGTAAGCTTTTCACAAGTCGTTTCTCAACTTGGAATGTCGGGTGTATGGTATTAGTTTTTGATAAAAAAATATAAGTAAAACTATTCCTTGTTAAATATTTTATAGCTTCATGTCCTAGCTGAGTTGGGATATATGGTAGGGTTTTAATTTTATCCTGTGTTGTTACTTTGTTTCCTGTTCACGATTTGGCTCTCAAATGGACTTATAGGAGGAATCCAAGGTTCAAAAGTCTAGTTATTTGATATTTCCCTGTAATTCTTTATTGTTTTGTTTGATTCTTTCATCTCAATAAATAGGTGTATTTCTTTGATGGTTAATAATGGATTGGATTATGGTTATTAAAGGTATAGAGCTGATTCATGAGGTTTTGCTATCAATAGTTTATGATCATATAAAGAATTTGTTCACAACTTGGTTGAGAAATTGATTTAACTAGATACAAGAATTGGGGTTTTCATTGATTTATTTAGAATGTGCCTTGTATCTTCTTATTGGCTTTGTTTTTTGTCATTGTACAACTTACCCTTGAGATATAGGAAGTGGTAATACATTGACACCAAGTTCTATATTGTGAATATTGATTCGGAATTATGTTGAGGGTGTTGGTGTGAATAAGTCTTGTACCTAGTTTATTCCTTTACTAGGACTTAGGGGACTTAATTCACATGTTAAGTTTACTTAGGCTATTAGTTGTCATGTCTAGATAAGTATTAGTTGTCTTATCTAGAATTTCCACTTTCCTAGGTAGTTATGAGTTAGTTGTCTCATGTGATAGGATTAAGACACTTGTCATGATCTTGTCTTATCCTATATCTCATCCTTGCCTTTATAAGCAAGGCATCTCTAGCATTAATTGGCTCGGAATTATGTTGACGGAACTCCCCGCTAAAACATTCATGTGAGTTGATCTAGTATTAATTGGCTCTCCTAGTAACAATATTTCACCTATGCAGATCATTCTTGAATATTTAATTTTAGTCTTCAGGTGGGAGAAATTATTACTCCAACACTCCCCCTTAATTTCGACCACACGTGCTTTTATCATTTCAAATTTTCATTTTTCAAGTCTGTAGACTTAGTCACTCATTCTTCAAGCTATTTGCAAAAATCTATGGACTAACTCGTCCCACAAGATAATCAGTGGAAAGAAAAAGAAAGGGATGGGTCTCAACCTAAAGCCTTGTTAGGTACCCATTTACAATCACTTTTTCAGTGATGGCCATCAAACATTTTGTTTTTAAAAGTTTTCTTGTTTGCAAATTCCTTGTTTCCTCACTGATATTCAAATTTGCAATCCAATTTCTTCCTTTTTTGGAAGTAGGCTACTGCTCTTTGTTGCACAAGTTTTAGTTCCCTCATGTTCTCAATCACGATCTTTGATCTTGGCTTCATGAACCTTCACCTTCAACTAATCTTTAAATCACTTGATTTCTATTATCTTTGACATATGAACACTTGTATTCGAACAACCTTTTGAACATTCCAGTCAACTTTTTCCAATTTGTTCCAAAACTCCAACCACAATTCATTTTCATGCAGTCTTTCATATATTTATTATTCCAATTTGTATTCCAACACATTTTTTCAGAATGGTATTTTAAACCACACACACTGCAAGGGTGTAAGTCCCAACACTTATCCTTGGTATGACCTTTCCTATGGCAATGTGAATAGTGCACATATTGCTTTTCTTGAACAATTTTTTTTGTATTTGTGTCATTTCCTTTTCTTGCAATATATCCAAGACCTTCAAATTTTGGCCTCATAACTGGCTCAATCAGTTTTTTGATTACTTGCTCATTCTTGCCCAATCCTTTACCTTTATAACCCATTTTCTTCATTATTTTAAATCCAACATTGTTTCCATTACAACTTTTCTCATCACATCTTACAAGATTTGTAGATTCAAAAACACTTTTATCTTCATCTTTACATTCTTTATCAAAAATATCTTTAGCTATCTTGCACAAATCATTTGATTTATTATTCAAGTCTTCAATATTACACAAAGCATCACAAACTAGTGGTTTTAACTTTAGACATTCATTTTCCTTTTCTAGAAACCTTAACTTTGCTTCTAATCCTTCATATTTCTTCTTAACCTCATCATACATTTTCAATGTTTCTTCTAACTCTTCATTCTTTTTCTTAACCTCATCAAACAATTTTAATCTTTCTTCTAGTTCTTTATTCTTTTTGCTAACTTCCCACAAATTTTCTAAAAGTTCATCGACCACCTTTAGCTTTTCTTCTAGTACTTTATTCTTCTCCTCAACTTGACACAAATCTTTCAAAAGTTCACTATTTTTTTCCTTTAAAAAATCATTCTCACAAATTAAATTTTCATTTTATTTTAACACTCTTTTACCAATTTTACCCATTGGTTCAAACAATATAAAGTCACCTTGATGTCTCTACAATGATTTACCTTCTTTCAATATTTTCACGTGCCTTCAATTTCTGCAACCAAACTTGGACAACAAATTTATCTTGCCACAGAGAGCAAACACATAAGACACACATATTGAGAAATAGAGAGCAAACACATAAGACACTAAAACACAGGAGAGAACTCAGAATTGATTTGTATTACATTGCAGAAATGATTTATACCGATCCTCTTTTATAGAGGGGTTAGAAGTTTCTAGGAGTTTTAGACATCACAAGAAGCTTAAGAAGCTTCCAGAGGATGGGGAAGTTTAGAGTTCACGGGAAGGTTCTAGAACATTGCTGATACATAGCAATTAATGATTTCACCTGTGCAAATCATTCTTGAATATTTAATGTTAGTCTTCGGGTGGGAGAAATTATTACTCCAACATACATACCCTATCATAGTTTTTGTTTAAGCATTCAATACTGTCTAGATGGGCTAGTGCACGATGAGCGGGTGAGAGGGAAAATTGACCTGGTGATGTTGCCATATTCATTAGCCCTAGTTGTGAGATGGATCATGATGCATACAGTGGCAATAGTACTTATCCCAGATGGGTGGGTAGCGCACCTTGAGGGAGGACTAGTTCATTTGATACACAGGATGGTAGAGCATAGGACAGTGTACGCCTAGGGGCATTATATCCTTGCACATTTATATTATGATCTTAGTCGATTCATTTTCTGGAAGGTAGACAACATGATGTACTATACACTTCTATAGGTTTGGTTCTTTGAGCATATCACTGTACCAGACCTATTGGCTTCTCATGTGCTACAACAGTGGGGTATCCTCAGGCCTTTTGCTATCCTCTATGACAGTTATGGTAGTATGGGGATTTACATTTGTGGGGAGTGAGATTTGACCGAATGGAGGAGGATGAGATCTTGTGGAGACCTTTTCACTTGACATTGTAGTGGATAGATCACACGAGGTAGTTGAGGAGACTACAGTTAGATAGATTTTTGGTTGGCTGTTATGATCATGTAGTACATCCCTTCTACTACGATCGAGTCATGCGGTAGTTTGGACAGATTCATAGACCACCTAGGGCATGATCCTTTTTTAGGAGGTTAGTGTGGAGTGCTCGGAGACTAGGTGATATAGTGCAGCTCACTCTAGACCATGTTGTCAAGAGCGACTCTGATTTATTAGATCACAATCAGCCTCTAGTCTTCGACGTAGATGACATTGGTGCCACATGGGATTATGAGGAGTGGTGGACAGTATCATGACCAAATCCTGTATATTTGATTCATGAACCTATAGGAGATGCATGACCATTTCCAAATGAGGGAGATGACAAAGAGGATAGGGCCGAGGAGACATGATACAGAGTTGTAGACAAATTTACCGATGTCATTGATGATGAGTATAATGAGGATGCTGACCCTGACTATGATGGCCAGGAGGGAGAGGAGGAGGATTAGGATGAGGAAGATGAGGAGGAGGATGAGGAGGAGCCACCCCTAAGTGAGATTGATGAGGTAGTAGCTGAGGATTGACACGAGTGGGGAGAGACTTCTCCCATTTGTATGACTAGATCATGAGTAGCGGCTGCATAGGCATCAATACCCACAGTCGTGGAGAGGCTAGCACATCTTCCATGCCCCCTATACATGACGATGTTGATATTTCTCAGCCTATTGGAGATATAGGTGATGATATTTAATTTTATGCATGTACTTTAGTGCTTATGCTCTTTATATATATATCATGATGTGTACTAATTGTGTATTGTTTCTACCTTGCAGGAGCTACAAGAGATTGGCGGTATCTCTACCATCGAGCAGCTATAGAGATAGTGCCAACATCCATCGACGAGGAGGAGATGGACTCAAATTATGTGCTCCCACCCATTATGGAGTAGGATCTAGAGTCACTCAGGGCATTCGCAAGATTACAGACAACATATGAGAGTCTGAGGAGACAAGTCCGCCAAGCCAAGATTGCAACATAGTCATCCCAGACCCCAGTAGAGGTTGAGAGACTAGAGGTAGAGGTATCACAACTATAGGCAGAGAGGGATCAAATATCAAGGGAGCAGCAGGTGGCCCTTGGATGGATATAGGTTTTAGAGTTTGCACTCAGATTCAGCGGATCGTGGTCATGATCACATACGACCATCTCCCAACATCCCACTACCAGATCATGAGTACCAGATCCTGAGGGGTCGAGTACCCACAGACCTTAGCGATATTGTATATTTTGATGATATGTACATAAAACTTTGGATATATATATGAGATTTTGATGTTTTATTGCTTTTCTTATTGTGTTTGAATGTTAAATGACAATGTGATTAATTAAATAACCTTGGTAAGATTACTTAATTAATGTCTTCATGATTTAACAAAGCTTATGTTATCTAATTAAAACTTATTAGAGTTACTGTTAGATACAACATGGTCATTAAGTGTGTGATGCTAAATTAAATGCACCTATGATTTAACTTAACATAACACACATTAGGAATTTGAATAGTATGAAACCTAAAGTAATTATAAAATAAATTAAATAATTACCTTAGTGCTCAAGACACACACATAACTGGTTTTCAAGAACGAAGCAATGCGAAAGTATATAGGATATAATTTGATAGCTCTAATGTAACATTGCTTTATCATTCATACCATTCAAAAAGGGACTAGACATAATACCAACACAGATGCATGGAATTGATAGGGTATTTGAGGGGTGTACCATCTAGCTCTGTTAATGTGTAAGTGCCAGATCCATAATTTGTATTGATTATATAGGGTCCTAACCAATTAGGGCTGAATTTTCCTTTTTCAGCATAATTGATAATAGTGCTTCATTGATTTTCATATAAAACTAAATCACCCTTATTAAATGTCTGAGGGATGACATGAATATTATGTTTTCATTGTAATTTCCTAGTGTAAGCTTGGAGATGTTCGAGAGCGTTAATGCGCTGTTCATCAAGCATTTCAAGTTGGTGTAATCTTTGTTCCTTATAAGTGTCATTATCAACAAGACCTTGAAGAGAAACCCTTCATGTTGAGATTTCTAACTCCAAGGGCATGATTTCCTTGGTATCATAAACAAGGTTGTAAGGTGTAGTTCCCGTAGATGATTAGACACTTGTTCGATAGGCCCATAGCACATATTGTATTGCATGTGGCAATCTTTGTGATGTTTGTTAACAATTTTCTTGAGGATTTGTTCGAGAATCTTATTAGTGCTTTCAACTTGACCATTGGATTGTGGGTAGTATGCTATTGAAAAATGATGTTGGATATGAAATGTGTCCAGGAAATTCTTCACATGATTGTTTTTAAATGGCTTTCCATTGTCTAAAATTAATGTGGAAGGAAGTCCAAAGCGAGCAATAATGTGTTCCAATATAAAATGACATATCACCTCAGAAGTGGTAGATCGAAGAGGAATAACTTCTACCCATTTTGTAAAATAATCGGTTGCGGTAATAATAAATGTATGTCTAGCAGAAGATGGTGGTGATATTTTTCCAATTAGATCCAATCCCCATATGGAGAACGACCAAATAGGAATTTGGGCACGAAGCTCAGAAGCAGGAACATGAATCAAATGGCTATTGTTCTTGACATTTGTGGCATTTCTTAACATACGCATAATAATCCTTTTCCATATTTTTCCAATAGTATCCCATATGAAGGAGCTTTTGCTCTAAGTTTTTTCCTCTAAAATGACCTCCACAGGTGCCCGCATGAGCCCGTTCGAGTGCCATATTGATTTCAGAATCCCTAAGACATTTAAGTAAAATGCCATCAAAGGATCTTCTATATAACATGTTGGCAAGGATGATGTACTTGGTTGCTAATTGTTTTAAACAAGTTTGGGTGTTGTTTTTTGTAGGCTCGGGAATGGTGCCATCTTTTAAATAATTATATATTGCATCAAACCATTCACTTGAGTTATCCTTCATTGTTGTTAACACATCTTCAGATTTATCATTGATTGAGGATATCATGATTGGATGAATAGTGAATGTAACGTCCTTTGAAGGATCTTGGGGTGATATAAGAGAAGCAACACTCACCATTGCATCCACATGTCGATTATCTTTTTGTGGGATGTTATCAATGGTGAATGATTCAAATTGCACCAACAAGGTCATTGTGAGAGCCTTATATTTTGATAATTTGTCATGTTTAGCTTGATAGACTTTGTTTATTTGTTTGAACACTGATTGCAAATCACCAAAGGTCTTAATATCTTTAACACCCATGATTAAAGCAATACAATCCAGAAATTAATGCCTCATATTCGACAGTGTTATTCATACATAGGAAATTTAATCGATACAACAAGGGAATAGGCTTTCCTACGGGAGGAATTAATATAACCCCAACACCAGAGCCTGTTCTACACTTGGATCCATCAAAGTATAATTCCCATGTAGGAACCTCTATTGTTAACACACTATCATCGGGAAAAGAGTCATTACTAGGTAGTGCTAAAGGAGAAGGAGCATTGACTAAGTGGTCAGTCAAGGCTTGTCCTTTGATTACTTTTTGTGAAACAAACTTAAGGTCAAACTGAGTCAACAACATTACCCATTTAGCTAGACATCCTGATAAGTCTATTTTATTAAAAAGATGTTTGAGAGGATCAAATTTTATGATGACTTGTATAAATTTGCATTTAGTAAATAGTGTCGCAACTTACTAGTAGCGAATACAAGAGCCAAACATTATTTTTTAATTGATGTGTATCGTCATTCATAATCAATCAAGGTTCAACTAATGTAATAAAAATGATGTTCTTTTCCATTGTCATCTTGTTGAGCCAACAATGTTGCAAGAGCATGGGCAGATGCAGTGATATAAAGGATGAATAGTTTGTTTGGCATAGCAGGTTGTAAAATGGGCAGAGTTGCAAGGTATTCCTTCAAACTCTCAAAGGCCTGTTTACAATCCTCATTCCAATCAAAATGCAATCCTTTTTGAGAAGATGTGTGAAAGGTAATGTTCAATCAACTAAAGAGGCAACAAAATGATGAATGGCTTGAATTATTCCTTGTAATGTGCACAATTGAGAAATGTTTTGAGGAGGTGGCATGTTAATGATAACATCAATTTTCTTTGTATCCACCTCAATGCCTCTGTGAGATATGATAAACCCTAAAAGTTTTCCACTATCTACTCCAAAGACACTTTTTTGGATTTAGTTGCATGTTGTATTTATGCATCTGTTCAAAGATATTTCGAAGGACATTCACATTGTCTTGTCATGTTAATGATTTGGCTAGCATTTTATCAACATAATCTTCCAAGATTTTATGTATGCAATCATGAAATATCAATGTCATTGCTCATTGATAAGTTGCGCCTACATTCTTTAATCCAAAAGGCATCATAACCCAACAAAATGTTCCCCAAATGGATGTAAATTCCATCTTATATTGATCTTGTGGGTTAATAAAGATTTGATTATATCCAGAAAATCCATCCATGAATGACAACAAAGCATGTCCCACAGTTGAATCAACTATCATGTCAATATTAGGAAGGGGAAAATCATCCTTTAAGGAGGCTTTATTCAAGTCACAAAAATCTACACACATCCTAATACGATTATCAGGTTTAGCAACTGTAACAATGTTTGAGATCCAAGGAGAATAATCAATAGGTTGATTGGAACCCCCATCAAGGAGTTTTTCAAGTTCTCCTTTAACAAGCAAGGCTATTTTAGGATTCATTTCTCGTATCTTTTGTCGAACAGGCTTAGCATTTTCAGCAAGGACAATGTTGTGTGTTACTATCTTCGGATCGATTCTTTGCATGTTTGAATATTTCCAAGCAAAAAATTTAGGAATGTCATGAAGCAAGGTCGCAGTATCCTATTGTTCTTCATCATCAAGGAATTTCCCTATCTTAATGACTTTTTCTTTATCATCTATGTCCATTGGTATATCAATTGTATCTCCTAAGGGAGCACATTTGACTTAGGAAATTCAAGATCATATGGTTCCATGTTTGTGTCATTCTCATTGGTATCTATTTGCTTGGTACCGATCATAGCACAACTAAGTTTTCTCTTGGAGGAAGATGTCTTATCAAAAGCACCTAACATTTGTTTCAAAGCTTCATCATTGTGAAAGTATTCCCATGATGGTGGTAAATCCATATCAAGGAATTCAAGATGCCTTAGTGTGAGATTGATTCTTGGTTTAAATGTGATGGTGTTGATGTTTAGCGATGGTCATTGAGTTTCATTTGTTGTCTTAGAAAAAGAATATCCCAAACCAGTCTTTGTCTCCTGTGTATTAGGTTCTATAGGAAATCAAATGCCTTGTTCATGCTTTCCACATCCTTTACCATTGTATCCCAATTGTTTCACAAGCTCATAACCTTTCCCATAAAGTCTTTCCATTTCCTTCAGGTTAGGAAGATGTTGATAATCTATCTCATCAAAAAATTTCATGTAAGTTGTATTTTCTTCCAAAGTAGATGAGGTAGATGTTTGGGAAGATTCTTCTGAATTATGAGTTGACATAACCATTGATTGTTCTTGTTTTTCATCCTCTTTTCGTGTGATTATGTATTCACCCATAAATGAAGGTGTGAATTCTAATGTACCCCAATCATCACCTAGCAATTTAGACACAGGTTCTTCCTCTTGTATGTTGGTCTCAAGGGGTTTTATGTGAGATGTTGGAATAAATGTGTTCAAAGGACTTGTTGTTCCTTTTCTAAGTTGTAAGCAACTTTCAGGCTTAGGTTCTGTTTCAACTTGATAAAAAAAATTTGTTATAAACATGTTTCATTATTCGATGTAGGGTCGAAGGCACCACATGCATCTCATGAATCCATGGTCTTCCCAAAAGAAGATTGTACGAAAGATAATAGGGCATGACATGAATAGGTGTTTGCAAAGTAGCCATTCCAATTGTAATAGGTAAAGTAATTACACCAAGCGGATGCTTTGTGATATTATCAAATCCTCTAATAGATAAGGAATCAGATTTGATTTGTGATTTATCCACACATGATCTATCTAAAATTTTCACACTGCACACATTAAGGGTAGAGCCATTGTCAACAAGGGTCTGTTTGATGCCTATTTGATTGTATTGAGAAATTATCATAGACTTCATTTTTTTTCCTTAATTCTAATGGAGGAAGCTCATGTTGATGGAAGGTAATATCTACATTAACTGTATTCATTCCTTGTATGAGAGTTGCCACATCATTTGCATTTGTACCAAGAGGAACCACTATTTGTTGCAATGTTGTTTGGAGCATAGAGTGATAGTTTGGTGAATTCTGAAGAAGGTCCCAAAGGGATATTTTTGTAGGAGTATTCTTAAGTTGTTCAATGAGATCATACTCCCTAAGGTGTGAATTTAAACGAGGGGCACTAGGAAATATGGGATTGGGTAAAGGTAAGGGGGTTGGGGTAGGTTGTTGTGGTTGTGGATTATTTCTAGTGTAATGTGTGTGAGAAACAACACCATGCTTAGGTGGGTACAAGGTAAACTCAGGTTTAGGTGGAGGTTGAGGTTTATGTGAAGGTGGGTAAAGGATGAGTTGAGGTTGAATTACATTGGCATCTTTTGTTTTAGGTTGTTCACAACAAACCTTAGTGGATGGATTTTGTGAGATGAAGTCCTAAATTGCTTCATCTAACATGGCAAAGTCATCACTACTAAAAATTTTGGGAGGTAAGTTATCGTTGGTTGGTTTGGGTTTGTCATCACAAACCTTAGTGGATGAACTTAGTGAGAGGAAGCCCTATAGAGCTTCATCTAACTTATCCAAGTCATCACTACTAAAAGGTTTGGATGATATAGTTTTTCGAAAGTGAAGCATTTTTTTTATTGTTTCATTTGATGTGTTGAGGTTTTTGTTTGTATTTTCTAATGAATTTGATATAAATGAAATAGGAACTAATGCTGAAAATGAAAATTGTAAAAATCTAATACTATCCAAAATTGCCATGAATGTAAATGATACTAGTTCTAATGATTAAAAGTTAACAAAAAATTAATTGGAACAAAAAAAAACTTAAGAAACTAGAAATTGAATGCTAAAAACATAGATGCAAAATGTGTACTTGGACTAAGTTGCCCAAGGTGGCAAATTAGTCCTAGTAGGGGTATTTTTAAAGTTTTTTTGAATTTTTTGATGAATGCTTATGTGCTCTATATTGTATACTATAAATCTAAAGTGAAAATGCAAAATTTCACTATTGTGCAAGGAAATGAAATGCGATAATGCAATCTTAAATGAGCTTTTCACTAATGAAAGTTTTAAAACCCTAAGATGCAAATTAAACAATGCAACATGCAATGCAATGTTAATGTAATTTATTCCTAGGATGTAAATGTACTCTAAATCAGAAAGAGGATGTTCTAAATGTAGGTTCACCAAAATGAACCGCAAATTTTTGTAGGGGCTTCTCTCTTGCACTTCCAAGGGTTTTCACCTAAAAGGAGAAAGGTATCCCACAAAAACTTGGGGGCTCACTAAAGAATAATGCTATTATGATTAAAATATGCCTAAATACAATGTTATAAATGCAAAGAACTGAAAAGGGAAATGAATTATTAATGCAAAACTAATGAAATGCAAGATGTTTGAAAACACATTATGATATGCAGAAAGATAAATTAAATGCAATATAGAACAAAATAGAAAGACTAAACAAAAAGAGTGCACCTGGAAACTAATGCAGGTTGAAATTAAGACTACATATTTATCTAAAATTCTAGAAATTCTGATTTTCTGGCCAACTAGGACACTTACACCAAGCTGGGCGACTTAGTCCTAGATTTGGAAAACTGCTCTGAAACCTGTTTCAGCCAAATGGGTATCCAGATCTATAGAATTTTTTGTCAAACATGTGCAGTGGGACTAAGTTGCCACTATTGGCAACTTAGTCCACTTTGACTTTTCTAAAAATATGAAAGTGGAAACGGAAGCCCTTAGTCTGCACTTTGTTTTTTTACAGAAACTAAGATCCAAATTTGTAAAAATACCCACAAAATAGAATATAATTGGGTTTCTAATGGGGGGTTTTCCTTGTTCAAACCCCTAGTTGGTATTTAAACCTTGAAAGAGATAATGAAATCTACATAAAACCCTAGTGCTAAGTGTGTCTAAGACTAGGAAATCTAAAATAAGATGCAACCCTATTCTAACATACAAGAATAAGATGCATAAATGAAACTAGAATGATGCAAGAATCATTCCAAGAGACCCTAAATCACATTATAAATGAATATTAATAACATGCAAACCTTCCTTAGGCTGAAAGTAGAGAGAAAATGGAAGATGGAATCACTTTGAAAACACGTCCTTAGGATTGATTTGATGGCTAGTTGCATCTCCTCAACCTAGATTTCTCCATGATTCTCCATAGGCATCCATGATCAATCCTTTGCAATGTGAGATCTTGAACAAAAAGTGAGCTTGAAGACCTACAAAAACCCTAACTTGCTGCCCTAAAGCTTCAACTTTGTTGCATATAGACTAATGAATCTTCTTGTGAAAGATATTCAACACTTGACTCTTGAATTTGTTTGTTGAAAATGACTTAATGTTGTGAAAAATGACCTAAAAATATATATATTTATAGGCATAAATACCTAATTATTCATTATTTTGACTTCACAAGATGACATCCATAAGACATTTGAATTAAGTAAGTTGTTTTCCCGCCCAAAATTGAAGAATCCCCTAAAAGGGACTAAGTCACCACCCTGGGCGACTTAGTCCCACCAGGGATTTTTGAGGTGGGTTTTCTAGAATTTGAATAATTTGAATGTTGTTTGTCGGGATTTGTATGATTTGTGAGTGGAATAGGCCTTAAAGTTGAAAATAATGAGTCTTAGGGACCTATAAATGTTGTTTTAAAGGGTGATTAATGCAAGGGTGTCTAAAATAGGACTAAATTAAGCGCAAAATTGCCTCTTTCTTCAAGAGTGTACAATTTTTGGCAACACACAAGGAACAAATGAGAAGGTGATGAATTTTATCTTCTATTAGGGTGTGTGCAAAAAAATTGGGGTACCAAAAAGTGGCCACCCCACTTTTTGTTCCCATACAAGCCATAACACACTCACATTATAGTTGATGTGAACAATAAAAACAAAAAGAAACATTTCATTTTACATTTTACCTTCACCCTGCGGCATGAGAACCCTTCCAATTGCACTCATGTTGTTGCAAACTTGATTTTACATTGAATTTTTTTCCAAATCATCACCAAAATTTTGTGAAGATATTAGGGAGTTCAAAAGAGAGTATTTTTAGTTTTTTAGTGTCAAATTTGTATTAAATAGGTAGATTGAATTAGTTTTATAATTAAAATTTGTTTAATTTTTAGGAGTTGATAATTCACCTCCAAATGTTCAAAATCCCAATTGAGCTCTTCTTGAAAAACTTCCTGAAGAATAGCCACAATAATCACCTACTATAATTACTCATCATCCTCTAGGAACACAACAAAACATATTAGGGAAAAGTTAAAATAATACAAAAGAACTTGAGGAGTTAATTGCAAGGTTGAAAGATCCTATAGTAAAAAACTCCCATAGGACCACCCTTGCTCAATCACTACAATCCATTGTGTCTCATGTAGAATCAATTAGTGGGAAAATAAATAGTTATTTTGACAAGAGACAACAACAAAAATAATTTTATGCAAACAAATTATCATATGAGCAAGTTAATGATTTTATTTTTGAAATTTGACTTGTATGCACTCTTCACCGGGACCCACAAACCAATCAAACCTTACACAATGCATGCAAGATATACAAATATCTATTGTGTTGTGATATAAAATTTTTGTAGGTTCAAGATCGATGAAATTCCAACTTCATTTTTCTTGTAAGAAAACATGCTTAGAAAATAGTCATTTCAAGTTTTGGATGTTAACATTATGTAAAGATGTCACTAAAAAAACATCTCAAGCCAAGGTTTATCTAACATTATATTTTGTATGAGAATGTTTGAGCTTTTAGCCCAAACTAGGTACTATACAAGATTGTTGCAAGCCAATGTGTTTTTCTTTTATGTATGATAAGGTCCTTCGAAGGTCATAATCAGTGTAATGAACATAAAGCAAGTTGACTCTGAATGATAGTAAGGGTACCTATTCAAGTTAGTAGTGATTCGATGGTGGTCAAAATTTAGGTGGTTAGTGACAAAGTCTTAGATGCTATCTTGACGAATAAGTAGATAATAAGACGTAGTGACTCCAGTCATGGACCCAAATCTTGCGGCTTCAA
>VDFB02275708.1:0-63771 GCA_007258455.2 Sequoia sempervirens
GATCCTCTTTTATAGAGGGGTTAGAAGTTTCTAGGAGTTTTAGACATCACAAGAAGCTTAAGAAGCTTCCAGAGGATGGGGAAGTTTAGAGTTCACGGGAAGGTTCTAGAACATTGCTGATACATAGCAATTAATGATTTCACCTGTGCAAATCATTCTTGAATATTTAATGTTAGTCTTCGGGTGGGAGAAATTATTACTCCAACATACATACCCTATCATAGTTTTTGTTTAAGCATTCAATATTGTCTAGATGGGCTAGTGCACGATGAGCGGGTGAGAGGGCAGATTGACCTGGTGATGTTGCCATATTCATTAGCCCTAGTTGTGAGATGGATCATGATGCATATAGTGGCAATAGTACTCATCCCAGATGGGTGGGTAGCGCACCTTGAGGGAGGACTAGTTCATTTGATACACTGGATGGTAGAGCATAGGACAGTGTACGCCTAGGGGCATTATATCCTTGCACATTTATATTATGATCTTAGTCGATTCATTTTCGGGGAGGTAGACAACATGATGTACTATACGCTTCTATAGGTTTGGTTCTTTGAGCATATCACTGTACCAGACCTGTCGGCTTCTCATGTGCTACAACAGTGGGGTATCCTCGGGTCTTTTGCTATCCTCTATGACAGTTATGGTAGTATGGGGATTTACATTTGTGGGGAGTGATATTTGACCGACTGGAGGAGGATGAGATCTTGTGGAGACCTTTTCACTTGACACTGTAGTGGATAGATCACACGAGGTAGTTGAGGAGACTACAGTTAGATAGATTTTTGGTTGGCTGTTATGATCATGTAGTACGTCCCTTCTACTACGATCGAGTCATGCAGTAGTTTGGATAGATTCATAGACCACCTAGGGCATGATCTTTTTTTAGGAGGTTAGTGTGGAGTGCCCGAAGACTAGGTGATATAGTGCAGCTCACTCTAGACCATGTTGTCAAGAGCGACTCTGATTTATTAGATCACAATCAGCCTCTAGTCTTCGACGTAGATGACATTGGTGCCACATGGGATTATGAGGAGTGGTGGACAGTATCATGACCAAATCCTGTATATTTGATTCATGAACCTATAGGAGATGCATGACCATTTCCAAATGAGGGAGATGACAAAGAGGATAGGGCCGAGGAGACATGATACAGAGTTGTAGACAAATTTACCGATGTCATTGATGATGAGTATAATGAGGATGCTGACCCTGACTATGATGGCCAGGAGGGAGAGGAGGAGGATTAGGATGAGGAAGATGAGGAGGAGGATGAGGAGGAGCCACCCCTAAGTGAGATTGATGAGGTAGTAGCTGAGGATTGACACGAGTGGGGAGAGACTTCTCCCATTTGTATGACTAGATCATGAGTAGCGGCTGCATAGGCATCAATACCCACAGTCGTGGAGAGGCTAGCACATCTTCCATGCCCCCTATACATGACGATGTTGATATTTCTCAGCCTATTGGAGATATAGGTGATGATATTTAATTTTATGCATGTACTTTAGTGCTTATGCTCTTTATATATATATCATGATGTGTACTAATTGTGTATTGTTTCTACCTTGCAGGAGCTACAAGAGATTGGCGGTATCTCTACCATCGAGCAGCTATAGAGATAGTGCCAACATCCATCGACGAGGAGGAGATGGACTCAAATTATGTGCTCCCACCCATTATGGAGTAGGATCTAGAGTCACTCAGGGCATTCGCAAGATTACAGACAACATATGAGAGTCTGAGGAGACAAGTCCGCCAAGCCAAGATTGCAACATAGTCATCCCAGACCCCAGTAGAGGTTGAGAGACTAGAGGTAGAGGTATCACAACTATAGGCAGAGAGGGATCAAATATCAAGGGAGCAGCAGGTGGCCCTTGGATGGATATAGGTTTTAGAGTTTGCACTCAGATTCAGCGGATCGTGGTCATGATCACATACGACCATCTCCCAACATCCCACTACCAGATCATGAGTACCAGATCCTGAGGGGTCGAGTACCCACAGACCTTAGCGATATTGTATATTTTGATGATATGTACATAAAACTTTGGATATATATATGAGATTTTGATGTTTTATTGCTTTTCTTATTGTGTTTGAATGTTAAATGACAATGTGATTAATTAAATAACCTTGGTAAGATTACTTAATTAATGTCTTCATGATTTAACAAAGCTTATGTTATCTAATTAAAACTTATTAGAGTTACTGTTAGATACAACATGGTCATTAAGTGTGTGATGCTAAATTAAATGCACCTATGATTTAACTTAACATAACACACATTAGGAATTTGAATAGTATGAAACCTAAAGTAATTATAAAATAAATTAAATAATTACCTTAGTGCTCAAGACACACACATAATTGGTTTTCAAGAATGAAGCAATGCGAAAGTATATAGGATATAATTTGATAGCTCTAATGTAACATTGCTTTATCATTCATACCATTCAAAAAGGGACTAGACATAATACCAACACAGATGCATGGAATTGATAGGGTATTTGAGGGGTGTACCATCTAGCTCTGTTAATGTGTAAGTGCCAGATCCATAATTTGTATTGATTATATAGGGTCCTAACCAATTAGGGCTGAATTTTCCTTTTTCAGCATAATTGATAATAGTGCTTCATTGATTTTCATATAAAACTAAATCACCCTTATTAAATGTATGAGGGATGACATGAATATTATGTTTTCATTGTAATTTCCTAGTGTAAGCTTGGAGATGTTCGAGAGCGTTAATGCGCTGTTCATCAAGCATTTCAAGTTGGTGTAATCTTTGTTCCTTATAAGTGTCATTATCAACAAGACCTTGAAGAGAAACCCTTCATGTTGAGATTTCTAACTCCAAGGGCATGATTTCCTTGGTATCATAAACAAGGTTGTAAGGTGTAGTTCCCGTAGATGATTAGACACTTGTTCGATAGGCCCATAGCACATATTGTATTGCATGTGGCAATCTTTGTGATGTTTGTTAACAATTTTCTTGAGGATTTGTTCGAGAATCTTATTAGTGCTTTCAACTTGACCATTGGATTGTGGGTAGTATGCTATTGAAAAATGATGTTGGATATGAAATGTGTCCAGGAAATTCTTCACATGATTGTTTTTAAATGGCTTTCCATTGTCTAAAATTAATGTGGAAGGAAGTCCAAAGCGAGCAATAATGTGTTCCAATATAAAACGACATATCACCTCAGAAGTGGTAGATCGAAGAGGAATAACTTCTACCCATTTTGTAAAATAATCGGTTGTGGTAATAATAAATGTATGTCTAGCAGAAGATGGTGGTGATATTTTTCCAATTAGATCCAATCCCCATATGGAGAACGACCAAATAGGAATTTGGGCACGAAGCTCAGAAGCAGGAACATGAATCAAATGGCTATTGTTCTTGACATTTGTGGCATTTCTTAACATACGCATAATAATCCTTTTCCATATTTTTCCAATAGTATCCCATATGAAGGAGCTTTTGCTCTAAGTTTTTTCCTCTAAAATGACCTCCACAGGTGCCCGCATGAGCCCGTTCGAGTGCCATATTGATTTCAGAATCCCTAAGACATTTAAGTAAAATGCCATCAAAGGATCTTCTATATAACATGTTGGCAAGGATGATGTACTTGGTTGCTAATTGTTTTAAACGAGTTCGGGTGTTGTTTTTTGTAGGCTCGGGAATGGTGCCATCTTTTAAATAATTATATATGGCATCAAACCATTCACTTGAGTTATCCTTCATTGTTGTTAACACATCTTCAGATTTATCATTGATTGAGGATATCATGATTGGATGAATAGTGAATGTAACGTCCTTTGAAGGATCTTGGGGTGATATAAGAGAAGCAACACTCACCATTGCATCCACATGTCGATTATCTTTTTGTGGGATGTTATCAATGGTGAATGATTCAAATTGCACCAACAAGGTCATTGTGAGAGCCTTATATTTTGATAATTTGTCATGTTTAGCTTGATAGACTTTGTTTATTTGTTTGATCACTGATTGCAAATCACCAAAGATCTTAATATCTTTAACACCCATGATTAAAGCAACACAATCCAGAAATTAATGCCTCATATTCGACAGTGTTATTCATACATAGGAAATTTAATCGATACAACAAGGGAATAGGCTTTCCTACGGGAGGAATTAATATAACCCCAACACCAGAGCCTGTTCTACACTTGGATCCATCAAAGTATAATTCCCATGTAGGAACCTCTATTGTTAACACACTATCATCGGGAAAAGAGTCATTACTAGGTAGTGCTAAAGGAGAAGGAGCATTGACTAAGTGGTCGGTCAAGGCTTGTCCTTTGATTACTTTTTGTGAAACAAACTTAAGGTCAAACTTAGTCAACAACATTACCCATTTAGCTAGACATCCTGATAAGTCTATTTTATTAAAAAGATGTTTGAGAGGATCAAATTTTATGATGACTTGTATAAATTTGCATTTAGTAAATAGTGTCGCAACTTACTAGTAGCGAATACAAGAGCCAAACATTATTTTTTAATTGATGTGTATCATCATTCATAATCAATCAAGGTTCAACTAATGTAATAAAAATGATGTTCTTTTCCATTGTCATCTTGTTGAGCCAACAATGCTGCAAGAGCATGGGCAGATGCAGTGATATAAAGGATGAATAGTTTGTTTGGCATAGCAGGTTGTAAAATGGGCAGAGTTGCAAGGTATTCCTTCAAACTCTCAAAGGCCTGTTTACAATCCTCATTCCAATCAAAATGCACATCCTTTTTGAGAAGATGTGTGAAAGGTAATGTTCGATCAGCTAAAGAGGCAACAAAATGATGAATGGCTTGAATTATTCCTTGTAATGTGCACAATTGAGAAATGTTTTGAGGAGGTGGCATGTTAATGATAACATCAATTTTCTTTGTATCCACCTCAATGCCTCTGTGAGATATGATAAACCCTAAAAGTTTTCCACTATCTACTCCAAAGACACACTTTTTTGGATTTAGTTGCATGTTGTATTTATGCATCTGTTCAAAGATATTTCGAAGGACATTCACATTGTCTTGTCATGTTAATGATTTGGCTAGCATTTTATCAACATAATCTTCCAAGATTTTATGTATGCAATCATGAAATATCAATGTCATTGCTCATTGATAAGTTGCGCCTACATTCTTTAATCCAAAAGGCATCATAACCCAACAAAATGTTCCCCAAATGGATGTAAATTCCATCTTATATTGATCTTGTGGGTTAATAAAGATTTGATTATATCCAGAAAATCCATCCATGAATGACAACAAAGCATGTCCCACAGTTGAATCAACTATCATGTCAATATTAGGAAGGGGAAAATCATCCTTTAAGGAGGCTTTATTCAAGTCACAAAAATCTTCCCACATCCTAATACGATTATTAGGTTTAGCAACTGTAACAATGTTTGAGATCCAAGGAGAATAATCAATAGGTCGATTGGAACCCCCATCAAGGAGTTTTTCAAGTTCTCCTTTAACAAGCAAGGCTATTTTAGGATTCATTTTTTGTATCTTTTGTCGAACAGGCTTAGCATTTTCAGCAAGGACAATGTTGTGTGTTACTATCTTCGGATTGATTCTTTGCATGTTTGAATATTTCCAAGCAAAAATTTTAGGAATGTCATGAAGCAAGGTCGCAATATCCTATTGTTCTTCATCATCAAGGCATTTCCCTATCTTAATGACTTTTTCTTTATCATCTATGTCCATTGGTATATCAATTGTATCTCCTAAGGGAGCACATTTGACTTAGGAAATTCAAGATCATATGGTTCCATGTTTGTGTCATTCTCATTGGTATCTATTTGCTTGGTACCGATCATAGCACAGGTAAGTTTTCTCTTGGAGGAAGATGTCTTATCAAAAGCACCTAACATTTGTTTCAAAGCTTCATCATTGTGAAAGTATTCCCATGATGGTGGTAAATCCATATCAAGGAATTCAGGATGCTTTAGTGTGAGATTGATTCTTGGTTTACATGTGATGGTGTTGATGTTTAGCGATGGTCATTGAGTTTCATTTGTTGTCTTAGAAAAAGAATATCCCAAACCAGTCTTTGTCTCTTGTGTATTAGGTTCTATAGGAAATCAAATGCCTTGTTCATGATTTCCACATCCTTTACCATTGTATCCCAATTGTTTCACAAGCTCATAACCTTTCCCATAAAGTCTTTCCATTTCCTTCAGGTTAGGAAGATGTTGATAATCTATCTCATCAAAAAAATTTGTGTAAGTTGTATTTTCTTCCAAAGTAGATGAGGTAGATGTTTGGGAAGATTCTTCTGAATTATGAGTTGACATAACCATTGATTGTTCTTGTTTTTCATCCTCTTTTCGTGTGATTATGTATTCACCCATAAATGAAGGTGTGAATTCTAATGTACCCCAATCATCACCTAGCAATTTAGACACAGGTTCTTCCTCTTGTATGTTGGTCTCAAGGGGTTTTATGTGAGATGTTGGAATAAATGTGTTCAGAGGACTTGTTGTTCCTTTTCTAAGTTGTAAGCAACTTTCAGGCTTAGGTTCTGTTTCAACTTGATAAAATTTTTTGTTATAAACATGTTTCATTATTCGATGTAGGGTCGAAGGCACCACATGCATCTCATGAATCCATGGTCTTCCCAAAAGAAGATTGTACGAAAGATAATAGGGCATGACATGAATAGGTGTTTGCAAAGTAGCCATTCCGATTGTAATAGGTAAAGTAATTACACCAAGCGGTTGCTTTGTGATATTATCAAATCCTCTAATAGATAAGGAATCAAATTTGATTTGTGATTTATCCACACATGATCTATCTAAAATTTTCACACTGCACACATTAAGGGTAGAGCCATTGTCAACAAGGGTCTGTTTGATGCCTATTTGATTGTATTGAGAAATTATCATAGACTTCATTTTTTTTCCTTAATTCTAATGGAGGAAGCTCATGTTGATGGAAGGTAATATCTACATTAACTGTATTCATTCCTTGTATGAGAGTTGCCACATCATTTGCATTTGTACCAAGAGGAACCACTATTTGTTGCAATGTTGTTTGGAGCATAGAGTGATAGTTTGGTGAATTCTGAAGAAGGTCCCAAAGGGATATTTTTGTAGGAGTATTCTTAAGTTGTTCAATGAGATCATACTCCCTAAGGTGTGAATTTAAACGAGGGGCACTAGGAAATATGGGATTGGGTAAAGGTAAGGGGGTTGGGGTAGGTTGTTGTGGTTGTGGATTATTTCTAGTGTAATGTGTGTGAGAAACAACACCATGCTTAGGTGGGTACAGGGTAAACTCAGGTTTAGGTGGAGGTTGAGGTTTATGTGAAGGTGGGTAAAGGATGAGTTGAGGTTGAATTACATTGGCATCTTTTGTTTTAGGTTGTTCACAACAAACCTTAGTGGATGGATTTTGTGAGATGAAGTCCTAAATTGCTTCATCTAACATGGCAAAGTCATCACTACTAAAAATTTTGGGAGGTAAGTTATCGTTGGTTGGTTTGGGTTTGTCATCACAAACCTTAGTGGATGAACTTAGTGAGAGGAAGCCCTATAGAGCTTCATCTAACTTATCCAAGTCATCACTACTAAAAGGTTTGGATGATATAGTTTTTCGAAAGTGAAGCATTTTTTTTATTGTTTCATTTGATGTGTTGAGGTTTTTGTTTGTATTTTCTAATGAATTTGATATAAATGAAATAGGAACTAATGCTGAAAATGAAAATTGTAAAAATCTAATACTATCCAAAATTGCCATGAAAGTAAATGATACTAGTTCTAATGATTAAAAGTTAACAAAAAATTAATTGGAACAAAAAAAAACTTAAGAAACTAGAAATTGAATGCTGAAAACATAGATGCAAAATGTGTACTTGGACTAAGTTGCCCAAGGTGGCGAATTAGTCCTAGTAGGGGTATTTTTAAAGTTTTTCTGAATTTTTTGATGAATGCTTATGTGTTCTATACTGTATACTATAAATCTAAAGTGCAAATGCAAAATTTCACTATTGTGCAAGGAAATGAAATGCGATAATGCAATCTTAAATGAGCTTTTCACTAATGAAAGTTTTAAAACCCTAAGATGCAAATTAAACAATGCAACATGCAATGCAATGTTAATGTAATTTATTCCTAGGATGTAAATGTACTCTAAATCAGAAAGAGGATGTTCTAAATGTAGGTTCACCAAAATGAACCGCAAATTTTTGTAGGGGCTTCTCTCTTGCACTTCCAGGGGTTTTCACCTAAAAGGAGAAAGTTATCCCACAAAAACTTGGGGGCTCACTAAAGAATAATGCTATTATGATTAAAATATGCCTAAATACAATGTTATAAATGCAAAGAACTGAAAAGGAAATGAATTATTAATGCAAAACTAATGAAATGCAAGATGTTTGAAAACACATTATGATATGCAGAAAGATAAATTAAATGCAATATAGAACAAAATAGAAAGACTAAACAAAAAGAGTGCACCTGGAAACTAATGCAGGTTGAAATGAAGACTACATATTTCTCTAAAATTCTAGAAATTCTGATTTTCTGGCCAACTAGGACACTTACACCAAGCTGGGCGACTTAGTCCTAGATTTGGAAAACTGCTCTGAAACCTGTTTCAGCCAAATGGGTATCCAGATCTATAGAATTTTTTGTCAAACATGTGCAGTGGGACTAAGTTGCCACTATTGGCAACTTAGTCCACTTTGACTTTTCTAAAAATATGAAAGTGGAAACGGAAGCCCTTAGTCTGCACTTTGTTTTTTGACAGAAACTCAGATCCAAATTTGTAAAAATACCCACAAAATAGAATATAATTGGGTTTCTAATGGGGGGTTTGCCTTGGTCAAACCCCTAGTTGGTATTTAAACCTTGAAAGAGATAATGAAATCTACATAAAACCCTAGTGCTAAGTGTGTCTAAGACTAGGAAATCTAAAATAAGATGCAACCCTATTCTAACATACAAGAATAAGATGCATAAATGAAACTAGAATGATGCAAGAATCATTCCAAGAGACCCTAAATCACATTATAAATGAATATTAATAACATGCAAACCTTCCTTAGGCTGAAAGTAGAGAGAAAATGGAAGATGGAATCACTTTGAAAACAAGTCCTTAGGATTGATTTGATGGCTAGTTGCATCTCCTCAACCTAGATTTCTCCATGATTCTCCATAGGCATCCATGATCAATCCTTTGCAATGTGAGATCTTGAACAAAAAGTGAGCTTGAAGACCTACAAAAACCCTAACTTGCTGCCCTAAAGCTTCAACTTTGTTGCATATAGACTAATGAATCTTCTTGTGAAAGATATTCAACACTTGACTCTTGAATTTGTTTGTTGAAAATGACTTAATGTTGTGAAAAATGACCTAAAAATATATATATTTATAGGCATAAATACCTAATTATTCATTATTTTGACTTCACAAGATGACATCCATAATAAGTAAGTTGTTTTCCCGCCCAAAATTGAAAAATCCCCTAAAAGGGACTAAGTCACCACCCTGGGCGACTTAGTCCCACCAGGGATTTTTGAGGTGGGTTTTCTAGAATTTGAATAATTTGAATGTTGTTTGTCGGGATTTGTATGATTTGTGAGTGGAATAGGCCTTAAAGTTGAAAATAATGAGTCTTAGGGACCTATAAATGTTGTTTTAAAGGGTGATTAATGCAAGGGTGTCTAAAATAGGACTAAATTAAGCGCAAAATTGCCTCTTTCTTCAAGAGTATACAATTTTTGGCAACACACAAGGAACAAATGAGAAGGTGATGAATTTTATCTTCTATTAGGGTGTGTGCAAAAAAATTGGGGTACCAAAAAGTGGCCACCCCACTTTTTGTTCCCATACAAGCCATAACACACTCACATTATAGTTGATGTGAACAATAAAAACAAAAAGAAACATTTCATTTTACATTTTACCTTCACCCTGCGGCATGAGAACCCTTCCAAGTGCACTCATGTTGTTGCAAACTTGATTTTACATTGAATTTTTTTCCAAATCATCACCAAAATTTTGTGAAGATATTAGGGAGTTCAAAAGAGAGTATTTTTAGTTTTTTAGTGTCAAATTTGTATTAAATAGGTAGATTGAATTAGTTTTATAATTAAAATTTGTTTAATTTTTAGGAGTTGATAATTCACCTCCAAATGTTCAAAATCCCAATTGAGCTCTTCTTGAAAACCTTCCTGAAGAATAGCCACAATAATCACCTACTATAATTACTCATCATCCTCTAGGAACACAACAAAACATATTAGGGAAAATTAAAATAATACAAAAGAACTTGAGGAGTTAATTGCAAGGTTGAAAGATCCTATAGTAAAAAACTCCCATAGGACCACCCTTGCTCAATCACTACAATCCATTGTGTCTCATGTAGAATCAATTAGTGGGAAAATAAATAGTTGTTTTGACAAGAGACAACAACAAAAATAATTTTATGCAAACAAATTATCATATGAGCAAGTTAATGATTTTATTTTTGAAATTTGACTTGTATGCACTCTTCACCGGGACCCACAAACCAATCAAACCTTACACAATGCATGCAAGATATACAAATATCTATTGTGTTGTGATATAAAATTTTTGTAGGTTCAAGATCGATGAAATTCCAACTTCATTTTTCTTGTAAGAAAACATGCTTAGAAAATAGTCATTTCAAGTTTTGGATGTTAACATTATGTAAAGATGTCACTAAAAAAACATCTCAAGCCAAGGTTTATCTAACATTATATTTTGTATGAGAATGTTTGAGCTTTTAGCCCAAACTAGGTACTATACAAGATTGTTGCAAGCCAATGTGTTTTTCTTTTATGTATGATAAGGTCCTTCGAAGGTCATAATCAGTGTAATGAACATAAAGCAAGTTGACTCTGAATGATAGTAAGGGTACCTATTCAAGTTAGTAGTGATTCAATGGTGGTCAAAATTTAGGTGGTTAGTGACAAAGTCTTAGATGCTATCTTGACGAATAAGTAGATAATAAGACGTAGTGACTCCAGTCATGGACCCAAATCTTGCGGCTTCAATAAATTGTAGAATATTTTTGATGATTTGTTTCTAGGTGTAGACATACGAAATCAACATCATTCACATTCATCCACTCATTAAATAAATAAAATCTATTTAAATCAATCTCCTAAGGTCATTTATTTAAATTAAATAAATTAACTTTATTTAATTTAAGCCTATCATCATCATTTTAATTAAATAAATCAAATATTTATTTAATTAAATCTAAAATCACCTTTCATCTCCCTTTGATTTAATTTAAATCCCTAAATCTAAGTCAAATGGGTCAAAATCACCTAACATCATCTAAGTTAATCTAATCTTGATTAATCTAATCTAATCACCCATCACATCCTCTAGCTTTTCCCACTTGCACAAATATTTTTTTTTAATTCATTTATTAAAATTCCTCATTTTCCCTCAACAAGCATCTTTGGAGAATATTCCTCAAGTTTGAATTTGAAAACAAGTTGACTTGTCCCTTCCAACATGTCAATAACTCCCCTCTTACATGTCCCCCACTTGGAATTTAAGTCTCTTTTTCTTCCTCCTACAAGCCAAATTTGAATTTGAAAAGGCCAACCAATCTCATTTATTGGCACATTGACCAAAACTTGCACATCCTCCATCCACTCACAAGGTGACAAGTGGCTCCTTCTCATTGGCTAAATCTTTGTCCCACATTGCTCTCTTTTGGGCACTCTTTCAACTTGAGATTCTATAAATAGAAGGCTCATTCTTTATCTTAGCATCCACAATCTTCATGCAAAGTTACTCTCTTCAATTGAGAGCTAATTTTGTCCACTTCACTCCATCTTCAAGGCATTTTATCATTGATCTTGTCAAGGATTGGGAAATTGTCACTTCTCACAAGTGACACCAATCCACTATGGAATAGGTGTGCATATGTTTCTTTCATGCTTCTAAGTAGTTTTGTTTTGTTATCTTGTTTGAGAGGTATTATGCATTATTTCATAGGAGCATTTAACAAGTTTGCATATAACTAACCCATGAAAGAGAGTTTAGAGTGTGTGCAGATTTTGAAGGGTGCTCACACTAGGAAAATAGAACATAACACGGTACATCAAATTGAGTGTAGACAACAACAAATATATAGAGCCCCTAGACATAATAGGGTGAAAGTATTGTATTCAATAATCTTAGATTTGGAAGAGAATAATCTAGAATTGAATGCAATATGCTTTAAAAATACTTGAAAGAACTGAACAATGCTTGGACAGATTAAAGATGTTGCACAATAAGCATTTTCATTTCTTAGTTCTTGAGAGCCAATTAGTAGCTAATGGTCATATTTGAGATCTCTTTTCATTTACATGTGGGATAGCCAGATTTTGCATACAACTTCATTAACTAACAAAACACATGAAGGCTTCCCAATAATGACTCATAAAATACTAATAACTCATATAGAAGCAAGTTATTTTTAGATATTGTAAGAATCTAACTTTAATGAAAGGTCTAATGCACATAGTCAGTAGATACTACTAATTAAAGCTACATATTAGAGTTTATCATGATTCATTATTCAATTGTAAAAATTTCATAGGTATGGTCAATTTATAGGTTTGGTTATTACATAATCCATCACTTGCCATGGAAAAAATATCAGAAATGTATGCTTGTCCAATGGTGGGTTATGTTGTGTAAAATTGGTCTTTTATCAAAAAAGTTGGTAATATGTTTTCTAGTTTAGAGGTTACTAAAGTATCACTAATATGTTTTACCCTGTTAATATCAACTATGGGCTTCCAAAAAATCTTAATGACACCTAGTTACAAACTTTTAACTTTTTACCTTTTAAAGTGAAACTCAACATTTTTACTAGAAAATTAACAATTATGATTTTCCAACAAATCTCAATCACACCCTGTTACAAAATTTTAATTTTTAAGTAATGCAGACCATGTGTTGGAGAGAAATTAGGATTCAATGACAAAAAAATGTCAATTACTTCGACTTGCAAATTTGTAGTAGGAAGGGCACACTGAGATAATTTCAATTTAGTTAAAAGCCATGTTCCACCGAGTTTCTGATACGAGGGGATGGGGGGACGCATTTTGAGGATGGTAGGGGATGACAAAGGGGACAACAATATATATATATATATATGTATGTATGTATGTATACGAACAAATTAATATTAATACTATAGCTACTTAATTGATTCTATAATTCATGTCAAACAGTCAATGTGCATATTCAATATAAAATTGTAAAATACCATTCTCGATGTCCGTAGTTTTTGTGATGCTTTTCAATTTGATAGATATACCATTTTATCAAACTTATCTCATAACAATGCATATATTATGGTAAGGCTCCACATAAGATACATATACAAATTTGATAACCAACTTGCACTTCAATTCTTTCACATATGATAGATATACAAAGATATTTATTTTCTGATAAACAAATATAGTCTCATACAATCCAAACTAAGTGAAAGATACTATTGGTTTACAAATATGGGAAACTCAAAAATCTATTATAGCAAGGTAACTTTCAATTTCTTAACAATCTGAGTACAACAACAAGGAATAATATAGAGGTAGAGCTATCTCATTCTGAGTAGAAATATTGATAATGTATATGACTGAACAAGAGTTTACAATAGAAAATAGTCTAAAAAATTATGCATGTATATGGTAGATGAAACACACAAAAATAAATACTAGGATTAATATATATGATGCCAGTATGTCGATATTGAGCAACACCAATGACCATATTCTAGTTACTCCATGTACCCAACACTAGACCTCATAAATAGTAGCTTCAGAACATCTGAGATTTCAGATTGCAACTCCAAGGATAGGTGATGACTCCATATTCAAATCCGTGTCTATTTCAGACCTCACGTCCTGGCCTAAACAAGCTTCAACAACCTCCTAAACTACCCCATACTTAAAAATAATAAACAAAAACCTTTTTTAAATCCAAATTGCTTTTCTATGCAAAAGTGGCTAGAAAAAAGGGGACAACTAGCCATCCCCAGGACATCCGATTGTCCCCTTGCCCTCCCTGAGACATCCCCAAAAAATACATTTTGGGGACGCTTGGGAAATGTCCCCAAGGAATCCCTCATCCTCAAAACATCCCTAGGATGGGTATCGGGGGCCAAAATCCCAGGGGACACATCCCCATGTACCACTGATTAGAAGGTGTGTGTTTAAATTAATTACCAGAAGAATTGACCTAGTGGTTATTTCAACATTCAACAAGGAATGCTTAACATGCATGGTTGTAATTGCAATGACATTACAAAACAAGTCTTACACAATATATAACTTTAACTAGTATAGTATTTCTTGACAAGAACAAATATTGGGTGGCCACTACAATACCATCTAATAATTTATAGCCTAGCTTCGTCAGATGCAATAGCTAACTATCAATATCTAAATGTTATAGTAATATGGTTGAACAGAGGTTGAGGATTGATAGATCTAAGAAAATGTAATAAATTATACATATGTTATTTTTCATGGTAACCATAGTCTTATATGGTTGGGTTTAACCCCTACACTATGAGCATTGACCACTTAGGTGGCTGCTATGGAGCCCAATTAACCTGTCTGGCTTGATGTTAGCCATTAAATTTCAAATTATTCTTGCATAGTCTATTTCACCACATTTAAAAAATAGGCTTCCAACCCTATCGGTTTTCATTTTTTAAGTGCACTTGTGACCTATGCAAAAATTAGAGCTTTGAAATAGAGTATGGATGTCCATC
Organism: Sequoia sempervirens; assembly: GCA_007258455.2. Lineage (NCBI taxonomy): Eukaryota > Viridiplantae > Streptophyta > Pinopsida > Cupressales > Cupressaceae > Sequoia > Sequoia sempervirens. The sequence continues at coordinate 14,792 of VDFB02275708.1, forward strand.
AAAGCATAGTGAACTAGGGATTATTTAGATATTACATTCAAAAATGCTTTGGTAGACATGTATCCAAAATGTGAAAGCATAGATAGGCACGTGAACTATTTGACAGGATTCCTCAAATAAATGTGGTCTCGTGGAATGTTATGGTTGTAGGATATGCAAAAAATGTGTTTGTGGAGAAGGATTTAGAAACATTCAATCAAATGTAATCAACAGGTGTAAATATAGGCTCCACAATCTTTGCTAGCATCCTCCCCACCTGTGCCAAAATGGGAGGTTTGAGACAGGGTATGGACATCCATAATAGGATAAAGGAAATAGGAGATGTTGTAGCTGCAACTATCCCAGTGGATATGTATGAAAAATGTGGAAGTATAGACAAGGCAAGAAAACTATTTGTACGAATGCCTTAAAAAAATGTGGTCTCATGGAATGCCATGATTGTAGGATATACATAGAAAGGGATTTGTTGAAAATGCTTTAGAAAATTTTAAGCAAATGCAATTGGTAGGTGTAAAGCTAGACTCTGCAACCTTTACCAACATCCTCATTGCATGTGCCAAAATGGGAGCTTTGGAATAGGGTATGGAAATCCATCAAAGCATAAGGATAGAGCAATTTTGTCAGATGTTGCATTTGCAACTACTCTGGTTGCAAAATGTGGAAGCATAGATAAGGGGGCATGAACTGTTTTAAGACCACATTTCTTACTATTCTACATTTCTCCAAACTTTTAGCATTCTTTTGTTTGTTTTTATCTATTCTATCTTTTTCTAAAAATTGACATGTAATAAAGCATGGTTGCACTTTACAAGTGTGCCAACATTCTTATATCAAAACTCGACTTTGTTCCTTCTATTAGAAACCTAAATTTTTTCAATAGGGCCCTCCTATTATTTTTCATCAACTAGCTTATATAATTTCCATTTTTCATTCTTATTATCTTTTAAATGCCTTTAAAACATCTTGTTATTCATAAATTTAATTGCCACTAAATCAATCTTCTTATTTTGTTATGATTTTCTAGTTGAGCTCCATTTAGATTAAGAATTTAGTATAAGACATGTTAAACAATATAATTAGAAAGAAAAATAACTTGTTTTTTAGTTGTTATAGAATTTTTTGTGTGTTCGTATTAAGTAAACCCATTTATGATAGGTTTCTAGTGTAATCGTATGATACATAATTGAAAAGGCTTTCCTACATTTAAATTTTGTAGGCTATCTATTTTCTATCAATATTTGTATTAAAATTGATGTGTATCCTAACCTTCATTATTTATTCCTTTCTTCATCGTCAAAAGAAATTTTCTCTCTAAACAACAAACTCTCATTCTAATGTTCAAAAATTAGTTAATTTTACTTTTAATTTTGTCATCATTCAACACAAATTTATTTTTGAGTAAACATAATAATAGTCAAAACATATAGAACTTATCAAAATTAAGTTAGTGTCAATTTACTACACAATTGTCTTTGTCTATTATATTCACTGAAAAATAAAAAGTCTACATTTTTTTAATCAAATTTTGTATAGTATATAAGGATGAATCGTTGTTGTTCTCCTTTGATAGAGATTATTATCCTTTTTTGACCATCTTTTTCTTAGAGTCACTCAAGGACTCAAGCCTCTAGGATCAACTACAAAAATAAAAAACAACCAAGTCTACAAAAGGGAAAATCAAGAACATGAATTTGCAATATGCAATAATCAAGATTGCAATGTTATATTGGACTTACTCAATTGAATTGAATTATTGATGTAAAAATGATGCTTTTCTTATAAAGATAAAGTGTGAGATAGGATTAAACAAGATATTGACATGTGTGTAATGAGATAACTACCTCAAAAATATTAAATTACTTAGGACACAAGCATTAAATGTCAAAAGATAAGATCTAGTGACAACTAACACTATCTAAAAATATTCCCTCCTAGGACCTAAATGGACTTAACATGTAAATAGGACCTAGATAGGTAAAACACCTATTTACACCAACACCACCCTTAAATATAACTTAGGGAGTATGATTATGTAAAGATGGGTCTTGACTGCACGACCATGTTAGGTACCCATGTACATATGCAATACAATCACTCACAAATGGAGAAAACCTAGTGGGACAAAACTCCTCCCCAAAAGATAGATGAAATATAAAATTCTCTTAATGATAAATGAGAGAGACAAAACCCCATGTGAGGAAAAGGAATCCCCCAAAAGAGAGAACAAGAGAGACCATGCAACCCCCAATGGTGAGTCTCCTACAATGGTAGAAGCTCGACATTGAATGTTGAATATGATCCAATCTCGCAAAACAACATTCCTCCCCTTAGGAAGAAATATAACCAGGATGATATGTAGGATGTCTTCCCATTCCTGAAAAGAAGATGTTGGAAGAATAAAGATATTCTTTATGTCTCTAAACTATGCTCAAGTATCTCCATGTCGATGCCGAAAGTTGACATACTCCAAATAGGCATTTTAGGCCACACAACTGAATATGTCAATCTAGAACTCCTAGAGATGGATGTAGAACACACTCCAAAGATAAAGATTCCTCCTTTGAAGACAAAAAAATCCTCCTCCGAATGTTTTTGAAAAGTATCCATACTCATGTCAAACTATGAAGAATGATAATGTAGAGAATGGAGAAAATGGCCAGAGTGTTCCCTCGCAACAACTAAAGAAGGATCATCTCCATCGAAGAGAAGATGTATGCAATCAATGGTGTCTACCAAATCTGAAATATGAGACTCAATAAACAAACCAACAATGGTTGTCAAGTATGCATCCTAAGTAGAAGTAGCTAGAAGATGATATAGATCCTACTTGGGTCATCCCACAATAATGGGTCCCAAACTTGGGACATCCTGATTTTTACCTGAAATCACACATTTTATAGAAAGACTAATGATTTAAGCCTTGAGGGATTCCATCTAAAGGGTTTTAATTAAAGATGGTTAGATAAAACTCCCTGAGATCAAACCCCTTAGATAAAACCCCTCAGAATGATGGCTTTACCTTTTGAGGGATTAAATAAAGTCATTTAGAAAATATATTTTGTAAGTAATGTAGATTTTATTATAAGCTTTTCAAAAAAGTATAATTTTAAATATTTTTAATTTTATTTCTTGCATTTATGTTGTTTTTTCACTAAACATCAATGTATTTGTTTCACACACATGGAAAAATAGAAAAATATAGAAAAAATTCTAAACAATATGTGTGCACTAGGTATTGATGTTCTTGTTTTAGCAAAAAAAAAAAAATTCAATATATACAAAACAAGTTATGCATGATGTCATACACCTATGTCCAAATTATGTGATGCACTGAATCACAAGAGGCCAAAAATTATGCCAACATGAGCACCATCAAATGCAACAAAAGATGGAGGAGATGAAATGCAAGGCTCAAGAATATGATCCAATGTGAGAACTCCCAAGTTCAAGAAGCCAAATCTCTCCTTTGAATCATGGTCCACACTAGAAGTGTGATCAATAGCTGAAGGAACAATGACATCATCCAAAGTAAAATTTGCAAAGGTGTACAACTGAGATTAATGATCAACCATCCTAGTAGCAAGAATCTCTCTACTCTCCAAGTCTCTAATGATAACTGAATCAAGAGTGAATTCTATAGTTCTCCCATCTCCACCATGTGTAATTTGATAAATGGAAAGAAGATTGTTCACCAAATGAGGTACACACAAGATCATTGAAGGTTCCCTCCCCAAAAGAAATAAACCCCTTCCCAATTAAACTCATGTATTTATTGTTTCCAATCAAAATAGGACACATAGTAAAGGCTAAAAAAAAGAGAATATAAACTACGAAGATGCCATATGATGAGATGCTCCTGAATCTAGAAGTCATCTCTTTGATCCAAGACTAGAAAATGCACAAAGAGCGGTTCCCTTTATTCTCGATGTAGTAACCAAACCAACATGACCTTTGTCCTTAGTAGACCATTTTGAAGAAGAAGAAGATGATGACTCAGACATTCTAGAAGGAAAATCAATATGATTATTTTTGAGATGTTTCAACTCATCAATATATTTTTTATAACAAGAATATTCGTCATTCCCAAGCTTCTTGTAATATGAACAAGTAGGCTTCTTATTCTTAAATGATTTACTCTTTGGTTTATATGAATGTGAATTTTTCTTAGATTTCTTCTATTTCTTATCAACATGTTATGATTCTTTCACCTGACTAGCCAATAATGCTTGAAATTTAGATGTCTTGATGAGACCCATCGAGATAAGATTTTATTGTTCATGTATTAACATCTCAAAAAATGATGCAAATGAAGGTGTAGTATATGCATACCCCATAGTCAACGTATGAGTATGAAAGCTAGAAACAAAATCAACATAATCAAGACCAAGTTTGTTTAATATATTATAGACCAACTTAATGTCCTTCTTATCAATTCCACATGCTTTATATTACTTTCTTAGATCATTAACCTTAGTGATGTAGTCCTGGATATTGTCAAAGTTCTTAAGATCAAGGCTCATCAGTTCATTATCATATTGATAGCCTCTTACTTCATCTATAGTACTATACAATGTTTTTTTTTTCCCAAGCCTCATGAGAATTATTACATGATTCAATTTGAAGCAAAAAATCTTGAGAAACTAGGTTATGAAGATATCCAAGAGCTTTAATATATTGAAATAATCTATTTTATATTTTTCTCATCATCTGTAGGTTCATGTATCTTATTTTCAACATATGCAACTTGACCTTGATTCATTAACTTATAATCCATGCATGTTGATGCCAACTAAAATAGTTATATGATGTTAGCAAATGAACCTTAGAATGATCCATGGAAAAAGAAGAGAAAAATCAAAATATATTGAAACAATGCACCAAGAGATCCCCCCCAAATTACTCAATCAAAAATCCCCCTAATAATATGATGCAACAATTTATACTTAGTGCTATTACATGTGCCACTTTCCCAAAAAAACAAAGTGGACTTGATTTTAGTGCTTATAGATGCCAAATTTTTCCATGATCTCCATGTAAAATTTTTACACAAAATGAGATCAATATAATCACATCAGTACAAAGTATACAAAAAATTATAAACTTTAATAAAAAAAATCACATGAAAATGTTGTCGTAGGAGCAAGAACGAAGCCTTGAAAGTTCCCAAAATGAGAATGACTCGCAACACCTATGAGAATTTAAAATTTCTAGAAACACCAGACACCAAAATAAAAAACCAATGGTACCATTGCATAGAGTGCAAAATGCTACACCAAATAAAAAATTAATAAAAAGGAGTCTATATGACTGAGTTATGGTTGTTTGAAGTAGGATTACAAATTCAAAACTACTAATGAAGAGGAGGAAAATTGGAGCGACCTATTGATGGTCATTTGGATGTCAAATTTAGCACACTCACAAATGATGGTCATTTGACTATTAAATTTAAGATAGTATGTTTGATGATCATTTGATTTCCAAATTTAACACATCATTTGATGACGGTAATTTGGATGTCAAATTTAAGATGATTGAAAATAAAAAATAACCATTTTTTTGGGATTTCGAAGCACAATGGTAGGGTAAAACTTGACCCAAAATGCTTTGAAATGATGAATCCTTGTTAAATTTGGAAACAAACCTCCCTCTTCAAATCCTCATATATTTTTTCTTAGATGTCCAATTTGAAAAAAACAAAAAGAAAAATGACTTTCTTGGACCCTCTAAACTCAATGGTGAGGTCTGATTTGCACCAAAAAGCTCCAAATTAAACTTGCAATAGAAAGACAAAAAGAGGAACCCCCCAATTTCACCTAGAAAAATATTCAAGCTCAAATCACCCTTAGATTTGAGAAGGGGTTTTGTAATTCTAAAGATTTGATACCATGTTAGAGTCACTCAAGGAATACAACCTCCACGATAACTTGCAAAAGCAAAAAGAAACCTTCTACAAGAGGGAAAATCAAGAACATGAATTTGTAATAATGGATTAAAGATATGGCCAATATGCATTACTCAAGGTTGTAGTAATATATTCGACTTACTCAACTTAACTAAATTAGTGATCTATAAATGATGCCTTGCTTATAGAGGAAATTTGTGAGATAGGATTAAACAAGATATTGACATGTGTATAATGAGATAACTACCTCAACAAATATTAAATGAATTAAAGGAAATGTGTGTTAAATTCCAAAAGATAAGATAAGATCTAGTGACAACTAACACTATCTAGAAATATTCCATCCCAGGACCTAAGTGGAGTGTTAATATGTAAACATGACCTAGATAGGTAAAATACCCATTTACACCAACACCATTCCTCGTACATTATCTCTTATAGGAACCCTCATCTAAACCTAACGTACCTGATAATGCTACCTAATCCTAAATTATTCATTTGCATACTCCTTAACAAATATCATCATCACCCATCTTGAGTGGCTAGAGTTATTACAAGGTATATAATATATTATCTATACTCATATCCCTTTATAGTCTAATTCTTCTACCTTCATCCCTCTCTTCTAGTCAACTCCATTTATTTTTCCTACCACTCAATATTCCTTCACCTAAACTTCCATGCCTACTACTCATCTAACCCACAGTCCTACTATTTATGCCCCTCTATCTTAATTCCTCATTTAAACTATGATCATGTCCCTTTAAGCAACCACTTTACCTCCTAACCCTATGTGCTACCCTCTCAACCCTTACCCTTCACTTATCTTGATAGATCCTCTCTTACCAATTTTTCATTCCCTCTCCTATCCCACCCTTAACATCACAACCCTTTCCACACTCTTATCATAATATAATTTTTTTTGCATCTCCTACTCTCAATTTCATAACCTATGCGGGTATGTGTAGGATCATGATGAGCCAAAAAGTGGCAATATGATGGGTATGTGGCTGACGACTCTTTTTTTACCCAAAATTGATGAAACGAAAAGGGTTTTTAAAGGAGATTCTCATCTTTCCACCAATATAAATTATTCCTTAATTTGAATTTAATAAGTAATTATTATTCATTTTCTATTTGAATTACAACTAAAGTCCTGATTGATAGGCTGATTGAAAAACATCTATAGCTTTCAAACGGTATAACATTATTTGAATCCAAAACATGCATCACATTCTATGCTTTGCATACTATAGGATTAAAAAAAGAAAATTTGAATTTCATAAAGTTTTGACGAAGTTAAGGTGGCCAGACATACGAGTTTTTATATTTTTTTAAAGTTGTAATAAAAAATTCATAATTAATTATTTACTTGGAACAAAATTACAAAAAATATGCATCACATTGGGACATGAGTCCTCTACTTATATATAAAATTTTATAACAAAATTTTATAGTTTTATTGTGGTTAGGGTGGTCAGACAGACACCTACTTCTTATTTTTTCCCTGAAATTTAAGTACTACTACATTGAAATTTCAAATTTTCACCAAATAGATTTTTTTTTCTTTTTAAACAAACCTAGTATTTTAGAAACTACATTCAATTTTCTACATATTCTATTCTTACATATTTTTGAAATAATATAGATAACTTATTCAAATTTTTATGTCAAGTTTCCTAACTCTGATTTTTCTGAATTTTTTGCCACTTAAGGGCCTATTTTTTCCATTGTGATCCTGCACATACCCATGCCCCTAACCTTATCATTTACCATGTAATACTATCTATCTATTCTCACATCATCTTATACCCTAGGGGATGAAAAATTAAACTCCCTCCACAACATAATGTGTTTGGATATAATAAATCATCCATGAGAACCATATCTCATCATGCTAAAAATTGATATACATGAACATTTACATTCATGCATAATTGGATAAGAGATCCTAAGATAATTTTCAATACTTTATAGATCAATGTGCATTTACTATTAGTTTTATGATCAATTCTTAGCTAATATTTTTCTCTATTCATTAAAGAAAAATCCTTATAATTTTTCTACTGTTTATCTTCCTATTCTATGAGTTCCTTCCTCTATCTCACTTATCTAAATCATGGAACATATTCAAGTCAATATAGGATTATAGGTTAGTTTCATCAATGTTATACACTACAATCAAGGAACCAAAGAGAAGGTGATGGATTTTATCTTCTATTATTAATTCCTTATTTTAGATCTCCTATCTTCTTCTTGACTTTAATATCAAGAGAGTATTATTAAGAATATTTTTCTAAAGCTTCTCAATCAAAATATCTTGCATAAATATCTAACTTTTATAACACTTTGTATCATCTTGTATGATTATACATAGGTCATAGATCAATTTAAGGTCATCTCTTGTTTGACCTTGATACTCTATTTCTTTAACCCTGTCGTCTTCTGAAGAAACCAATAATTCTACAACTTAGAAGAGCACCGATAACTTATAACTTTATCCTTAATCCAACCCTAATAATTAACTAAACTAATTTCAAATATTCCTTACTCCTCTTCATCATCAAAACTTACTATATTCCTTCATTCACAAGCTAACTCTAATTGGATGAAGCTAGAAAAAATCCCAATTCCATCTTTCATATGAGTTTCTTTCCAATAACCTTATCTAACTTCATCCTATCCAAACCTTGAACCCCAACCACTTCTTATTCTACCAAATTATTTTATTCTTTTAAGAATATAGACCTATTTTTCAATGAAACCTCCCTTACTATTATTCTCTCCTTTTTTTTTTCTTAATTATTGAACTTCCTTATCACTAGATCATGTTCCCCTTTAACTAAATACTATTTCTCATCTTCACTCTCATAAGATTATCCTAGGTTATCCTTCTACTAATCCAACAATAGTAATTATTGAAGTTCTTTTTCTCCTATTCTTGGGTTTCTACATGACACTTTTCTTGGTTTTTTCCTTTTTTCCCTTTGTATTATTTTTCCAATTTACCTTTTGTCCTTTAGTATTATCCTATTCTACACTTTTTTCTATATTTTTTTCTTACATTGTCTGACATTTTCTCCTCTACTTTAGTTATTCATTACTACTTTAGCATCATAGGTTAAATTTGGTATAGACAATTATTCACTTTCTAATCAAGATGTCAACACATTATTATAGAACTATTAAATTTGGGACAACTATAAATGTCTTGTGATTTATCACCACAAAAATCACATGTGAATTTTTCTCTTTTTTTCTTTTGCACTCATCAACACAATGTCCTAATTTACCATAGTTATAACATTTTATCCTTTTGGTCCTTTGTCTTTCTCTAGTACCTATATTAGTATTATGGTCTAGCCTCCCCTACCACCTCATTCTCAATAGTTATTACATATGATAACTCATGAAGTTTCCTATATCTTGAATTTGTAGTACCATATAGTGTATATTGTTAAGACATCTTACACTTTTTCTCAATTGAAGTTCCCACTATCCATGTGCCAAATACAAATTTAATACGAGCTTATAGCTAAACCCTATGTTTTATCCATACCCATATCAAAAAAATGCTTCCCTAGTAAATCCATGAACCATTGGTTCATATTTATCTTCTTCATGAAGTAACATTGGACACCTATTTGTGTCATGTTTTTCCCACTTTATACTTTACAATATACTTTTACTATCTTTCTATGAGATTTCTCAATTTCCCTTCTTAGTGTGGTAGCCCTCTTCATGCATTTGATTATAAAAAAAATCATTCTTTATATGTTCTCCCCCTTGTTATTTTTTAACCAAAATTTACTTCTTCTAGTGGGGGAGAAGTCTAAACTTTCTCACCTTTCATTATAATTTCTTACTTCAACATTACGTTTTACAATTCTAATTTGAAATTATCAATTCCATCCTTTCCCTCTAAATCATTATCCCATATATTTGACTCTAGAGGATTCTATTATTGTGATCAATTCTATTGCATCCTTATATAAAGATGAAATATTCTCATCTACTTTTTCTATTATGTGAGAGGTTAACCCTAAAATAATGTACTCAAATTCACTTTTTTTTTATGTCACTTGGGTTTCTTCTAGATTTCTAACCACACTTTTAAATCACTGTTCATAATATTTTACTGATTCCTCCTTGTGTTTTTTCATCTTCTATATTTTATTTGTTTTTTGTTAATACTTTTAAAGGTGAGTGGAAAATTTTCAAAACTAAGCTACTGAATTATTTCCATGTTTTATCATGCTTAAGAAATTCTTTTATGCACCATATTAATGCCTCATCATTGAGGGTATCCACAAAATTATATAATTGGGTTTAGTCATCATCAATGCCAACCCAACTCCATTGAAATTCCAAGGTAAATATATGTACACTAGCATCCTTGGTGTATTTACAAAAAGTAGGGAGCTTAATTTTATGTGCATCCATATCTGGATTATCCTATCTCCTAATTTGTTCTCTACTCTTGGATCTCTTTCTCTCTTTTTATTATGGCTTATTTTCCTAGTTTCAATCCTTTTCTACTTGAGAAAAGTCCTTTATTTACCATTATCTCTTGGTAATTGAACATTTAAGAACTCAATCTCTAATATCCATGACAACTCTCATACACAATTTCCTCTTGATATTTTTTTCTAACCCAATTAAGGATTCACTACTTAATGAACTCTTTAGAAATTCTTCTTTACTTTGACATGGGAGATGACTCATGAGTTTAACATATTTTGTGAGAATCATGCCATAAAGAGGCACTTGTTTTCCCATAGGAATCCTTTGCAAAATGGAGTTGTTGAAAGAAAGGATAGGTCTATTCAAGAAGCTGCAAGAACAATTATGAAAGAGGAAAATCTATCAAAATTCTATTGGAGTGAAGTAATTCATACTACATTTTATATACTTAACAAAGTTCAAGCAAGAGCAAACAACACAAAGACTCCCTATGAGCTATGGTATGGAAGGATTCCTACTATCAAGTACTTCAGAGTGTTTGGAAGCAAATGTTATATCAAAAGAGATGAAGACAACTTAGGAAAGTTTGATGCAAGGTATGATGAAGGTATTTTCCTTGGATATTATAATAGAAGCAAAGCTTATTGATGCTACAACAAAAGATTGAGAAATATTTTTGAGAGTGCAAGTGTCAAATTTGATGAAGATTTAGAGAAGAATTCAATGATGATAGATGGATATGAATCAGATGAGTCTTCTTGCAAAGAAGAAGAAAAAGTTGAAGAAAGAGGAGTGTAGATTGAAGAGGAAGAAGCTCCAGAAAGGACTTCTAAAACTCCTAAGTATGTGTAGAAGAATCATTTGAAAGATTAGATCATTGGAGATAATAACAAAGGTGTACTAACAAGAATGAAAGTTGTTGAAGAACATGAAAATCTATGTTTATTTTTTGAAGTTGAACCTAAAACAATGATTGAGGCATGCAAAGATGAATATTCAATCAAGGCTATGAAAGAAGAATTGTTGTAAATTGAGAAGAATCAAACTTGGGAACTTTTCCCAAAACCAAAAAAAAATGTGATTAGAAATACGTGGGTATTCAGAAACAAACTAAATGAGAATGGAGAAGTGGTAAGGAACAAGGCAAGGATTTTGTGTAAAGGCTACTCACAAGTTGAAGGAATATATTTTGAGGAGACATTTGCTCCAATGGAAAGAATGAAAGCTATCAAGATGTTTTTAGCTTTTGCAACACATAAGGATTTCAAAGTATATCAAATGAATGCGAAGTTTGATTTCTTGAATAGAGAACTAGAAGAAGAGGTATACATATAACAACTAGAAGGATTTTAGTTATCAGATAAACCGAATATGGTCTACAAATTGAAGAAGGCATTGTATGGATTGAAGCAAGATCATAGAGCTTGGTATGCAAGGTTGGATAAGTATTTGATACAACAAGGATTCAATAAAGGTATCGTAGATATAAATTCTTACTTTAATGTTGAAAAAGATAAATCCCGATTGTGGTTGTATATGTTGATGACATAATATTTGGAGGCAATGAAAACATGTTCAATAAGTTTGTAGAAGAAATGCAAAAAGAGTTTGAAATTTCTATGTTTGGGGAGATGAATATCTTTCTTGGATTGCAAATAAATCAGATAGATAAAGGTATTTTCTTTTCACAATCATAGTATGTCAAGAAAATGTTCAAGAAGTTTGGAATGAAAGATTCTAAATCAGTGTGTACTCCTATGGTTATTGGTTGCAAGCTGAGAAAGAATGTCAAATCTCCTAAGACTAATCAGAGCACGTGTATAGATTAATGATTGGTGGACTGCTATATCTAATTGCTACTAGACTAGATATCATGCATGTGGTTTGTCTTGTGGCTAGATTTCAAGAAGATCCTAGAGAGTCACATGTTGCAGTAGTGAAGAGGATATTCAGATACTTGGAGGGAACTCCATAACATGGCTTATGGTATCCAAAGGATACTAATTTTACCTTAAGTGCTTACATAGATGCAAATTGGATTGGTTGTGTAGATGACAAGAAAAGTACAAGTGGTGGTGCATTCTTTCTTGGATGCATATTGGTGTCGTGGCTAAGTAAGAAAAGAAATTCAGTTTCTTTATCTACTATAGAGGCAAAGTACATTATAGCAACATCTTGCTACACACAAGTGTTACGGATGAGGCAAACATTGAAGGACATTAGGGTGGTATATGATGAAATAATTTCTATCTTCTATGATAATACAAGTTCTATCAATATTTCAAAGAATCTAGTTATGCATTCAAGGACAAAACATATCTCAATCTGGTATCACTTTTTGAGAGAGCAGGTTGTAGAGAATGAAGTTAAGATGGAATATGTGCCTGCAAAGGATTAGGTTGGTGATATATTCACTAAATCTCTTCCTAAGGATACACTTGAGTATCTTTGGAAGAAGTTGGGGGTCATTTCCCCTCCTTTGAACCAGATGCATACGGAGATGCATTAGGCAAGTGGATTTCAGGATCCATTCTTTTTCTAGACTAATTTTGGAGGCTACCTCTTAGGGGGAGTAGGTAGTGACATCATTTGTTGTTATAGTCAAGGGGAGTAAGTGTTGTCATTATGGAATGGTTGCTGATTTGTGTAGTATGGTGTGTGCTTCTAAGGGGGAGTATACTAAGAAGTAAAGGAATAGAAGTTGTAGAGCAGTTGATTGATGTCAAAGGGGGAAATTCAAGTAATATAAATATTTTATCCTTTTCCATTGATGTCAAAGGGGGAGAGAGATACATGTAAAAATGAAGACAATTAAGGGGGAGAGAGAATCATGAGAAAAATGTTCAGTTGTAAAAGGGGGAGAGAACTATATTGTTGAATAAGGGAGAATGAGTAATGAGAAAAGAGAAAAGAAAATACGTATTGAGCAGAGCTATTTGTTGTTAATGTTTTTTCACATCATGTGTTGCCATCAATGATAAAGGGGGTGTAATGTCACAGAATTGCACCTAGGGGAAATTCCACATTTTTGCACTTTGCCTAGCATTTATGAAACCTTAGAGCATTAATGACGAAAATCCCATAAGTTAGAATCTCAAAATTTTGACTCCATGTGGACTAGTGTCATGGAAACAGAAGCCTAACAACACGTTTCCCAAAAATCTAGGCCTTGGATGCCTACACGGGGCACAAACGTCTGCATGACATGCTAGCGTCCTTGCGCTCTCTACACACTTTTCACTCTTGAGTTCTCTTCATTTTTGATAGCAACACTCTCACGAGCGAAACCATGCCGGACTGAGGTCCTTCCAACAGCTATAGCTCTTAAGCAACCACTCAATAGTGTTTTTGTGCACTTCAAAGAGGGTCTAGGCCCGTGGGTAATGCTCTCTCTCTCTCTCTCTCTTAATTTCCTTTCCTACTTGTTCATTTGCTACTTTGTGGTGCGAGTTCTACTCTTGAAGTGGGTTTTTCTTTCACCACACACTTTGTTTACACTCCTTTCCAACATGGCTGTCCATGGAGGTGGGAACACCAAAATGAGGGTTTGACTAAGGTAGCCCCCTATACAGCCCCAAACTTTCCCCTCATTCTTCTGTGTGTAGGTTGCGAAATGGAGCTTGGAGTGAAGGCCTGAACGTCTGGTTGAAGGTAAGTGTTACCCAAGTTCCCCTTGTACTTTATTCTAAGTTTTTTCTTTTTGTTTAGTTATCCTATTCAGAAGACCTTAGATCTGTGCTAGGAGGTGAAGTTTTATTCTGCTCACCTGAGCACCTAAGCTTTTTGTTGCTTTGGATGCCAGTGTACCATTTAGATGACAACGGGTCATGTTGGCATCTTGAATCCGCATTGACATCTTTTGGCTGAGAGCTTCTTTGTCTGACGTAGAAATCCAGAGCTTTCACTCTCTCAAGATCTAAAGTAGTCTTCCATAAAGCTGTAATGTCATAAAATTGTAACCCTTGCAATTTCACATACATTCTTGTATCCACTTTAGTGTCCACTCCCCTAGCATTTGTGTAGGATCATTTTAGCCCTTGCATCAACCTTTTTCCCCTCTCAGGATGCTTAGCACCCCTTTTCAATAGTTATCTTCACATGTCAACTTTGCATCCAACCTTGTACTTTTCCCATTCATGTCATTTTGTAGCATGATTTGTTCGGACACTAGCATGCCATGCAAACGTCTACACACCACACTAGCATCTTGCGACATTTCAACGCTCAAACAACTATCTCCAAGCATCTTTTCCACTTGTCCTTACCTTTTTTCATTCGTAACGGCCTGCGATTCCTTGTAATAGCTGGAGAAGCTTCTTTTCCCTCATTAAATGCTATTCTTTCAATTCATTTTGTCTCTCAAATGTCTAGCTTCACTCTATCATCTTGGCTTCTCTATTTTCCCTCTTTACTCTCTTGTTGGCACATCTCCCTTATTTGTTACAACAACTCCAAGCTTTTGCTCTCCCTCTTTGCAGCTCTCTTGGCTCTCACAGACCTCTCTTTTTTTTTCCTTGTTCTCTCCATTTGGCTTACTTAAGCCTTGCAACTCTATCTCCTTCACTTCATGCTTGCAAGCATCCTAGGATTCTACATCCCCTTCCTATTGCATCTACATTTTTTGATACGGGTTCTCCTCCTCGAGCGGGGATTTCTTTTATCACCTCTTTTATGATACAGGTTTTCCTCCTTGAGCGGGGATTACTTTTATCACTCATACTTGGTGGTGTGGGTTCTACTCCTGAAGTGGGTCTTGATTTCACCACACGCTTTGTCCATTCTAGTTCATTTCTCTCTATCTATCTGACTGTCCGTGGAGCTGGGAACACCAAAACGAGGGTTTGACTGAGGCAAACCCCTATAAAACCCTAATAATTTCTCTATATATTACGCATGCAAGTTTTGAAGACATTCACATGCTGGAGGCTTCATCACTTGCGTGGTTATGAGAACTTCCTTTCTTCTCCTTATATTTATCATTTATTCTTTACTTTATTTTAGTTATGTTATATTTTGTTGCTTTCTCATGTTCCATGATTTCTTAGCAATTGGAGTAGAAGTAGCCACCTTATCATTTTATGTGATAAACTCACTTTCTAGTCCATATGAGATGCTAGCGCACCTCTTGGAAACCAGTGCATTGCGCTGTCATCCTTATCCTATGCTAACGTCCTTTGGCCGAGAGCCATCAGTTTGTCCAGAGAATCTTCGTGACCTGCTCTGTTTGATTCAAGAACTATCACGCTATTCCTTGAGGAAGTTTAGGGTAGTTCATCCCATGAGGCTCTCTGAATGAAGAGAAATCATGAGTAGTGAATCCCCCTTCTCGACATTTTGGTGAACCTGACGTGAAGAGGAAAACTAGGAATTTATTTACCCCTACTTGGTGGGGTCATAACTTTTGACTTGATGCTCAGAATTCAGAACCGTTTGCATCGTTGGAAAGGTATCCAAGAGAAATAGTTGAGTCCCTAAAATAATATGCCTTCAGTTATCAAATTTTAAGGATTGATGCAAGTTTTGACCTCAAATTCTGCTCCAAAGACCTCCGAAAATAAAAATTACTAGAACCTAGAAAATACTGAAAAAATTAGAAAATATAGATTCTCGGTTTTTCTTAGTTCTGTTACCAAAATGAATTTGATATCTTTTATTATTATTTTAGTATCTAATTTTGTTCAAAATTGTAATGATATTCCATTTCATGCATGTGATGGTGACTTGGCTTTGCCTATGTCACTTGATATCTTTGATTCTTCTCACAAAAGTCCTCTTGCTTCGGAGGATATTTTGTTGCAAGAAGATGAAATCATTGATACCTTTCTTCATGTTACTCTACCTTCTATTTATTGCAATGCACTCTCTTTTGGAGATGATGCATTTGTGAATGATGAATCTCTTCTCCGTTCCAATGCACTCTCTTCTAGAGATGTTGCATTCATGAATGATGAATCTCATCTTTGTTCTGATGCACTCTCTTCTAGAGATGATGCATTAGCGAATGATGAACCTCCTTCGACATCTAATCCTCCTTGGATCAATGTTGAGAATATGTCTTCAAATAATTATTCTACTAGTTGTGATGATTCTATAAATGTAATCCATGTCTTTGCTGCCCCTCAAAGGCCTAAGAGACTAGTCATTTATGTGACTCTAGCTAGTACTTCTCCTAAAAGGATTTGTTCTATTGATAGTGTTCCATTTGATAGTGATTCTCTTGATCTTTCTAAGGCTCCCTCTTGTAGAGCGGTAACCCATACTTATAAGAATATAATGAATATACAACCAAGCCTTCCTCAAGCACCTAAACCTACAACTAAAGCACCTAGTGATTATGATCTTGTCGAGCAACTCCAAGTTACTCTGGCTAAGATCTCACTGTGGGACTTGCTTCAGTTTGCTCTGATTTATCAAGGTATGCTTTAGGAAGCCTTGCAAAAGATCCTCTTGCCTTCTTCCGCTAGGCCAGAAGATGTTGATGCATTGATAGCTTATATTCCTGCGGATTTTTTGAATATTATGTTTTATCCGCAGGAAATTCTGCCTCTAGAAATACAGAAGCAAGAAGACCCTCTAATGATTATAGTTAACATTAATAATATCGGTATTAGACGTACTCTCATTGACACTGGTTCAACGCTCAATGTATGTAGCATTGATCTATTTCCTAAGATTAAAATTGATTTATCTTCTCTTAATGCTTCTTCTATTGACATTCATGGGTTCAATAATGTTGGTCGACAAGCCCTAGGCATGATAGTCTTTCCTCTGAGGTTGGGACCCATTACCATACCCACCCTTGTATATGTTATGTCAAAAAAAGTTACCTTATAACCTCCTTCTTGGTAGACCATGGATTCATGCTATGGGTGTAGTCAAATCTACCTTGCATAAATCTATTAAGTTCATTTGCAATAATCGAGTAGTCACAGTCAAGGTTGACCCTAAGGCTATGCACTTATGTGAGATGGCAGCCACTAGTTAGTTTTCAGTTATGTATGTACTCTTATTCCTTCATTGCCTTCCAATGTGTCAATGTTTACTCTAGTAGTACCTACTACAAAGGATACTCTTGAGATAGATGTCCTTGGAGAAGATCCTTCTAAAGCAAGAAATATTAAGTCTACTCCTTCTACCACTTCTCAAGAGAATGCATGTCTTGGTGATGATTGGGTTTCTTTAGAATTTACAGATTCCTTCATCTAGGAATATAAAGTCACCTCAATCCACTTTGACCTTCCAATAACATCATTCACACCAACTATCAAAGATGGTAATTCTTCTGTATCGTGGGATAATGTGAACGTAAAATATAATGTTCTTAGTAGGGTATGTGCAGGATCATCATGGAAAAAATAGGCCCTTAAGTGGCAAAAAATTCAGAAAAATCAAAGTTAGGCAACTTGACATAAAAATTTGAATAAGTTATCTATATTATTTCAAAAATATGTAAGAATAGAATTTGTAGCAAATTGAATGTAGTTTTTAAACTACTAGGTTTATTTAAGAAGAAAAATCCATTTGGTAAAAATTTGAAATTTCAATGCAGTAGTACTTAAATTTCAGGGAAAAAATAAGAAGTAGGTGTCTGTCTGACCACCCTAACCACAATAAAATGATAATATTTTTTTATAATATTTTAGATATAAGTAGAGGACTCATGTCCTAATGTGATGCATATTTTTTATAATTTTTCCAAGCAAATAATTAATTATGAATTTTATTACAAATTTTAAAAATATAAAAACTCATATGTCCGACCACCTTAACTTGGTCAAAACTTCATGAAATTCAATTTTTCTTTTTAATCTTATAGTATGCAAAGCATAGAATGTGACTCATGTTTGAGATTCAAAAAATGTGATATCATTTGAAAGCTATAGATGTTTTTCAATCAGCCTATCAATCATGACTTTAGTCATAATTCAAATAGAAAATAAATAATAATTATTTATTAAATTCAAAGTAAAGCATAATTTATATTGGTGGAAAGATGAGAATATCCTTTAAAAACCCTTTTCGTTTCATCAATTTTGGATAAAAAAAATTTGTCAGCCACATACCCATCATATCGCCACTTTTTGGCCCATCATGATCCTACACATACCCAGTATTGATCCTCCTTTTGAGGAAGATGATTATGCTTCTACTAAAGAGGATAATGTTGGAAGTCCTGTTAATAAGGATGATGGAGATCCAATAGAGGAGAATAATCCCCATTGCTGGAACAATGCTCTCTATGAAAATCCTCCTTCTCAAGATTTGCAAAAACGTTATTGCCCTGGCTTTAGGCTTGTCTCTAAATATGGATACATGCGTAAAGGTTGTGGGAATAACAAACAAGGCATTTAGATCCCTATACAATTCATACCCCATAAGCGTAATTTGGGGCTTGGTTGCTCAAATAAAAAATCTAAATGAAAACCGTGGTTGAATGTTGACACGATGTCTGCTCAACCTCGTTCTTGTGGATTGGTCCATCCTCCTTTGTCTTCTATCTTCGTACCTTCTTCTTGTGAGCATTCAAAAATTTCTCCACAAGAGAAAGGTTTGCTTCCTACTCCTCATTCTTTATCTGAGCAAGAGCATATCTTATTGAGGCTTCTAAAATCCCACTTGATTACTCTCCCTCCTCCTAAGAGATCTCACAAACATGATTAAGCAAAACATTCTTTTTCTACATACCATCCAGTGCTTGGCTATTCCACTAGTGAATGCAAGGCCTTGAAGGATAAAATAAAAATTCTTGATTCAAGTGCCATCACTCATTCATTTGCTGATGCACCTACCTCTTCTTCAAATAACAAGTGATATCGAGGTTTACCTCTATCCTGTATGCTCTAAGTATCTCGCATGGTCCTCCTCCCCTTTGTGATGGGGGTAGTGATAACTCATTCTGAAGATGTGTGTCCTTCTTAAGGACCCCCTATCTTTTCTATGTATTTCAAATGAAGCGTCCCTTGAGTGGACCCCTTTTCTTTTGAAGGGTTCCCGATGGAACTCTTTGAAAGCTTTTCTCTCAAATGAATTCATTAGTGTCTAGCTTGGGGGCAGCCTGACTAGACCTTTCTTTTCAAATAATGTGTCCCTTGAGTGGAACCCTCTTCTTTTGAAGGGTTCTTGAGGGACCCTTTTGAAATCCTTCCAATTTGTCGATGGTATGTGTGAATTTTTGCTTGATTTCTTGCGTGGATGCTTTATTTTTTGACATGCTTTATCTGTGGGTAAACATGTCGCTTTGTAGGTGCACTTATAAAGCCGCTTTTTGACTCTATGGAGTCTCCTTCACTGGGTTTCCCTCATGTGAGAGATCTTGGGGGATACCTTCTTGTAGTTCTATGGGCCTGTAAGGTGCATACTTCACAAGGATTCATTCATGTGAGAGATCTTGGGGGCTACCTCGTTGCAGGTCTACACGCCTATGAGATGCTTTCATCCTGCAAGATTTGTCCATTGTTGGTCTGTGGGCCTTCAGTGTGCTTTGTTCAAGCTCTCCTTGGGTATGAGGACTTGTGGAGCCATCTCTCTTGGAATTTTCATTCCTTTCTATATTCTTTATCTTTCTATTAAAATTCTCTTTCTTCTGATGTGTGTATACTGGATTGAAGATCTACAACTTCTTCATCCTGAGTATATGCTCTCTCTCTCTTCGACATTGGTTGCTTCCTTGAATTTTGGGTGTATTCTTCTCTTGAAGTGACTGATCCTTACATTTTCTCTTGGTTTTAGAATTCTTCTATGTGTTATTTCTTAATATGGGGATGACACATAGTACTGAGACAACCTTTTACATCGAGGTCTCTTTCACTTTGCTGACTCAAATCCTTTAGTTTTTTGTGTGCTAACATTGTTTTCTGGTGCAAGTATTTCTTTCCTAATGCATTTGTTATGCAGGTCTTCAGCCTAGGGGCATGCTTCCATAGTTCGAAGAGCTACGTGCTTCCTCTATAGTATCCTTTTGGCATAATGATGTTATTTATGTTTAGTAGATTTCCTTTAGTGTGCATATTAGTGTAAATTCATATGCCTGCTAAAGTGGGGGAAAAATGTAATGTCGTAAAATTGCACCCCTTACAATTTCACATACATTCCTATATCCACTTTAGTGTCCACTCCCCTAGCATTTGTGTAGGCTCATTTTAGCCCTTGCATCAACCTTTTTCCCCTCTCAGGATGCTCAACACCCCTTTTTAGTAGCCATCTTCACACGTCAACTTTGCATCCAACCTTGTACTTTTCCCATTCATGTCATTTTGTAGCATGACATGTCCAGACACTAGTGTGCCATGTAGATGCCTGCACACTGCACTAGACCCTTGCGACATTTCAACGCTCAAACAATTGTCTTTGAGCATTTTTTCCACTTTTCCTCACCTTTTGTCGGTGGTAATGGCCCAGGACACCTTGTAACGGTTGGAGAAGCTTCTTTTCCCTCATTAAATGCTATTCTTTCAATTCATTTTGTCTCTTGAACTTTTAGCTTCACTCTATCATATTAGATTCTCTCTTTTCCCTCTTTACTCTCTTGTTGGCACATCTCCCTTA
Organism: Sequoia sempervirens; assembly: GCA_007258455.2. NCBI lineage: Eukaryota > Viridiplantae > Streptophyta > Pinopsida > Cupressales > Cupressaceae > Sequoia > Sequoia sempervirens. Next base: position 35,703 of record VDFB02275708.1, read on the forward strand.
TTTGTTACAACTCCAAGCTTTCACATTCTTACAAGACTCTCAAGCTTTTTCTCTCCCTCTTTGTAGCTCTCTTGGCTCTCGCAACCCTCTCTTTTATTTTCCTTGTTCTGTCCATTTGGCTTTCTTAAGCCTTGCAAATCTATCTCCTTCACTTCATGCTTGCATGCATCTTGGGATTCCACATCCCCTACCTATTGCATCTACATTTTGTGATACAGGTTCTCCTCCTCGAGTGGGGATTGTTTTTATCACCTCTTTTGTGATACAGGTTCTCCTCCTTGAGTGAGGATTTATTTTATCACTCATACTTGGTGGTGTGGGTTCTACTCCTAAAGTGGGTCTTGCTTTCACCACATGCTTTGTCCATTCTGGTTCATTTCTCTCTATCTATCTGACTGTCCACGGAGGTGGGAACACCAAAACGGGGGTTTGAGTGAGGTAAACCCCTATACAGCCCCAACAATTTCTCCAAATATTACACATGCAAGTTTTGAAGAAATTCACGTGCTGGAGGCTTCATCACTTGCATGGTTGTGAGCACTTCCTTTCTTCTCCTTATCTTTATCATTTATTCTTCACTTTATTTCGATTCTGTTATATTTTTTTTCTTTCTCATGTTCCATGATTTCTCAGCAATTGGAGTAGAAGTAGCCACCTTGTCATTTTCTGCAACAAACTCACTTTCTGTTCTGTACGAGACGCCATTGCACCACGCTATCGTCCTTATCCCATGCTGACGTCCTTTGACCAAGAGCCCATTAGTTTGTTCAGAGAATCTTTGTGACATGCTCTTTTTGATTCTAGAACTCTCACGTTGTTCCTTGAGGTAGTTTAGGGTAGTTTGCCCTGTGAGGCTCTCTGAATAAAGAGAACTCATGAGTAGAAAATACCCCTTCTCTACAAAAGCATAACCTAAGTACATTTTCTTTTCCATTTCTTCATTCTATTTATGTTGACATGGGTAAGGGAAGTTCATTCCCTGGTGATCTCTTGAGAATGAAGAGACCTGTGTGTAGTGAATCCCTCTTATCTCACATTTTGTTGAACCTGATGTGAAGGATGTGGGATCTATTTTTATAGTGTTTTCATGTTTATGATAATACCTTCTTTAAGGAATATTTTGATATGCTAGATGATGCTCTAGTTGATTTCTTAGAAGCATTCTCCCCTATTTGTAAATCTCCCAAGCAAGCTTCCCCTTTTCCAGTTGAGGAGTCAGTAAATGTAGTTGTGGTATCTGTGGCTCCTTCGAGCCCTAAGAAACCTGTCATTTACATAACCTTGATTGACTCATGTTCTAGGGAGGATCGTTCTATCTATGGGATTTCATGTCGTGGTGATTCATTAGGCTTATATTTGAGGTTCATGAAAGCTACAAACTCCCCTTCCTATAATGTCACAACCCATTTTAATCCTAAGCCCATCTTACTCTATTAATACTATGGGGGGTTGTACACCATTGGTTAATCATTGAGTACCTTGTGCATGGAGCTAAGGTAATAGGTATAAAGATAATATTTTCAATACGATTTGGATATATATATATATATGCCTATACTTCACAGTTAGCATATGTAATTCCAACTATATGAAGAGGATGTTATTATGATGGAAATTAAATGAATTGGTTAATGTGCATACATGCAAAGTATTGTTATTACTCCATAAGAGAATATATATATATATAATAAATAATTTTGTAATCCAATATGTTTATACATTTATGTATGGTTTCTTAATAACGGTTGGGGAATAGGAGGTAAAATTATTACCATGCCAACTGACTTGAATATAGTGGATTATGGGGGCGGGGTTTCTGCATAAGGCTCGAGTACAAGACAAGACAAATAATTGAGAAACCGTTTCTTGCTTGTCCCATCGAATTCATTAAGAAGCAATGCATCTAATTGATGCCAAGAAGGAGATGATAATTTTAAATATAGGTCTGCTTCTTCACTTCCTTAACAGCCGCTAATTGTCTTGGAGAATAACATTTTCTTTAAGAGATTGACGAGAATTCACGGGAAGAAGAAGAGTATCTCTCTGAGGTCACTTATTGAAAAAAGAGATGAAAAATGATGAACAACTGAGATTCATTTAATTGTTAGTTGTTGATATGCTTTTACAGGTCACCTCATTCATAGAGGGAATGCCTTTGGTGTAATTAGGTGATGGCCCTTAAAATTTTAGGCATATGCTCTCAAGCCCTCCACAACCATACAAACTTTCATCAATGCTATCAGATCACGAGCCCTGCATCTTCTATATTCTCATAGGGCATACTTCACAGAAAGAAAGACCTCAAGCTCATGCATGTGCTCAACCAGAGTAATTGGACCACAGCTGAGGATGGTAAATATATACAAAGTTACTGCAACTCAACCATCTACTGTTTGTGGGTGTGGTCTATGCAAGCAAAGGTAATTACTAGGCGCTCTTGGATCGATTCCATCTTTCCCATGTTATGCCAAGCCCGATTCATCATCATCAGATCTAATTTCCAATGCCTTGGGAAGAAGTCGTAGTCACTTCATTCATAGCTCTTATCATCAAATTAGGTGACATCCATGCATGTCATAAGCTAACTCAAATTCCACACCGTGAACAAATGCTAAAGTTTGATTTGGGTCTGTGAATTTACGTAAGATTAATTTCTACATAGTTTTGGGGTAGTTGTAATTGTATTTTTGGGTCAGTAAATTTTGGTTGAAGTTACAGTCCTAATATACATATCATATCTACATTCCATTCGTTTGTAGTAATTCGTGTAGAAGTGATGGCCAAGCTATTATTTTTATGTTGTTTTCTAATTTTGTGGTCATATATGTACATGTTTGTTAAATTTTGAAATGCCAACAACTGTACAGATTCTTTCATATGGAATGATTTTAATAAATCTTTGTTCTTGAGAAGATACAGGTATGTTTGAATTCTTGACAAGAAACTAATATTCAATTTGTTGCCACTGTTGTGATAAGTACCTCTCAAGTTTTAGGAGGATCTTAGAAATGTAGGTTGGAAGGTTGGTAGATCCCCAATTCACCATGTCGTGGCAGCTATAGATGGAACGATAAAGCACAACTATTATTTTTACCTTGTTTTCTAATTTTGTGGTCATATATGTACATGTTTGTTAAATTTTGAAATGCCAAAAACTGTACAGATTGTTTCATATGGAATGATTTTAATAAAGCTTTGTTCTTGAGAAGATACAGGTATGTTTGAATTCTTGACAAGAAACTAATATTCAATTTGTTGCCACTGTTGTGATAAGTACCTCTCAAGTTTTAGGAGGATCTTAGAAATGTAGGTTGGAAGGTTGGTAGATCCCCAATTCACCATGTCGTGGCAGCTATAGATGGAACAATAAAGCATTTCTGCAGGGCACATGTAGCTCGGGATAGGATCTACAAAGTTGCTTACTCATTGAGTAATGGCATTCTGGGGTAACAATCTTCATCTCAAGATCTGTTTAATTTTATATGCATCTTTGTCAGTAAGCATTAACATTATTTAGGGTTCAAATATTCAAAATTAGAGTATCAGGTTGTGTGATTTCATACTGGTTGAATCTACTCTGATGTTTGTTTAATTCTTAAAATATTTCTATCACAATCTTAAAAACAGTCAGTCAAATAGCTACTGGGTTTTATTCATGAGAATCTATATGAAGAAAGTTTACATCAATCTGATTTACTGATAGGGAGACTTTTGTTTGGATCTAAATCCGTAGGTCTCAGGTTGGTCTAAGGAATAGTTAGGTATTTGAAAACTATGTTCTCTCTTCAAAACAATGCATGATATGTTCAAGAAATAATTGAATCGAAAATGGTTTTGTAAGTCAAAACATAGTAAATGATTATATTATAATTTTGGCGTGCAAGATTATCAAGTAAATTTTAGTAATCATTATAGATTAGGTGTTAGGTATTATTCCTTGGGGGTTATGTATTTAAGGAAATAGTGAGCCATCTCTTTATATAGTCTATTATTTGGTGAAAATTGTAAGGTATCATAGACTTATATTTATTAGTTTGATCTGAATTGAATATATATCATCTTTAATAGGTGATTGTTCTCACTTGTATTATATTGTATTGAACCTTATTACTTAAGGTAATAGTGAGTAATTTCCTTATACATTTTGTTGTGCGAAGAAATATTGTTTGGAATATAAGATGGTATCATTAATAGTTTGATGAGAAATAAATAAGCTATCTTTTACTAATGGATAATTGCTCTCACTATTCACTAACATCTTTGCAGGTCTAGGTGGTTGACACATGGATGAGCAAACCTTTCAGATGTAAGCATCTTCAAGCTGGTCAAATATGTTGTACCTGTAATTTATTTACTTTGAATAAAAATGATTCTTATTTATACTGATAAATCACTTATCTAACCTTGTTTTGCTATACCTTGATTCATTGATGCATGTTATTCCATCTGAATATAGTGATGAAAGTAATTTAATCATTCCTCTTTTTTTGCACCATTTATAATAATTTTATTATGTTAAATTATTTTGGAAATTAAGGGTTGTAATTAGTAAGTTTTGCGGACCTTACATATAATGCTATTGGGCACACATATAATACAAGAAGAAACAAATAGAACTTGGATAAAAAACCTTATGTTCCTACATCTCACCCTACTCAAGTTCCTACTTCTCTAGCACCTTCTCAACCAAACCTTCCTTGAACACCTAAACCAACAATCAAAGCACCAGGTGATTATGAGCTTGTGGAGCAACTTCATGTTACTCTGACTAAGATATCACTTTGGGATTTCCTTCAGACTGCTCCAGTTTATCAAGAGATGCTTTAGGAAGCTTTGCAAAAGATCCTCTTTCCTGCCTCCACTAGGCCTACAGATGTTAATGCATTGTTGGCTCATATTGGAGTAGATTCACCAAATATCACGTTCCATCTGAAAGAACTCTCGCCTCCGGATGTGCAGAAGCAAGTGGATCCCTTGATGATTATAATTAATGTTAATAATATCAGTATTAGGCATACTCTTGTTGACACCGGTTCCACTCTCAACATTTGTGGTATCGACCTATTACCTAAGATTAAAGTTGATTCATCTTTTTTAGCGACTTCTTTCTTGTACATTCATGGGTTTGATAACGTTGGCCGTCAAGCTCTAGGTATGATAATATTTCCTTTGCAGCTGGGCCCCGTTACCTTACCTACGTTGGTTTATGTGATGCCTGGTCCCTTACCTTATAATATTCTCTTGGGGAGACCCTGGATTCATGTTATGGGTGTTGTAACCTCTACTCTACATCGATCCTTAAAGTTTGTCGCAAATAATCAGGTGGTCATGGTTAAAGTTGATCCAGAAGTTGTTCACCTTTGTGAGCTAGCAGCTATCGGTCGAGCTTCAATCATATCCACTCTTAATAATTGTATTCCATCCTTAACCGCTAATGCTATGGTGTGTTCTTCGTCGATACCCTTTGTGGAAATTGTCCCTAGAGTGAGTGTTGTTGAAGACAAACCACCTAAAGTAGAAGATCCTAAGTCCTCCCTGTCTTCCCCTTCTTCCTCTCAGCCAAATGTTTTCTTTGGTGATGATTGGGGCTCCTTAGAATTCTCCTAATTATTTATCGTAGAATACAAGGTGAGCCCCTCTTGTATAGAATTTCTAGGTGCCTCCGATGTGAAGGTGGATGATAATCCCATTAAGGAAGAGAAGTGTGACCCTATTCAAGAGGCCACTCCTTCCTCTACTAAGGAGAGTAATCCCGATCCTACAAAGGATTTTAATGTTTACGAACCTAGTGAAGAAGGTGAGAGCACTCCCGTAGAGACATTCAACATTCATTGGTGGAATGAAACACTCTACGTAGAGCCGCCACCTCCTGAATTTTTGCAAACTCGCTATGGTTTTGGATATGAACTAGCTTCTCTATATGGCTATGGGAAGAAAGGCCTAGGGTGTATTGAGCAAGGAATTTAAGTCCCTATCTAGTTTAAGCTGTGAAAGAGCTATTTGGGTTTGGGGTGCTCTATCAAATAATCTAAGCAGAAACCTTGGTGGAGCATTAATATGATTTCAGCCGAACCCTTGAGTTTAGTCCATCCTGAATTGATAGATAGGGGGCATACTGAGAAAATCCCTTTAGACATCTTCTCTTCAGATGAAGCACTTGAGGAATTCCTAGGTGCCTACTCCCCTTTGCCTCCCTTTCATCACAAGAGATGATTCTTGTATCGCCTGCATGAACAAGTGTACTTTGGAGAATTTGTCTTGAGTATTAACGAGGAGGACCCTCTATCCAATATTGATGACAATGTCCTGATATCACATCCTTGAGATCGTAGATCTCTCCTCAAAGGAGATACTACTGAAATATCTATGGATTCTAAGTCTCCTAAAAAAGTGATTAAGATTGAGAAGTGTCTTTCTTTAGAAGAAGCAAATGAACACTTCGATCTCTTACATTCTCATCTTGATATATTTGCTTGGATGTATGAGGATATGCCTAGTATTAATGAGTCCATAGTAATTCATAATATCATCCTATGTCCCAACGCTAAGCCAATCAAGCAAAAAATTTGAAAGATCAATCCCAGGGTGGTGTTGATGGTTAAGACCGAGATAGAGAAGCTATTGAAAGCAGGCTTTATCCGTCTGATCGACTACTCCCCTTGGATCTCAAATGTAGTTGTTGTTAGTAAACCTAATAGCCGTATTCATATATGTATTGACTTTCATGATCTTAATAAGGCTTCTCTTAAGGATTATTTTTCATTGCCTAATATAGATATGATTGTAGATTTGACTGCGGGCCATGCATTATTATCTTTTTTGGATGGCTTCTCAGGTTACAATCAAATATGCATTAACCTAGAAGATCAGTACAAGAAAACCTTCACTACCCCTTGGGGTACCTTCTGTTATGTGGTCATTCCCTTTGGCTTAAAGAATGTGGGAGCGACTTACCAATGGACGATGACCCTTATTTTTCATGATTTTATTCATAAGATATTAGAAGATTATGTGGATGATATCTTGGAAAAATCTATAACTCGTCAAGATCATGTAGAGAACCTTTATCTTATCTTTGAAAGGATTCAACTCTATAAGATGAGACTCAATTCCCATAAGTGTGTCTTCGGTGTGGACACCGGAAAGCTTCTGGGGTTCATAGTTTCTCACCGTGGAATCGAGGTCAACACGAATAAGATTGATGTTATTTTTAACATGCCTCCACCAAGAAATATTACTAAATTAAAAAGTCTACAAGGGAAAATTTAGGCAATTCATATATTCATATCTCAATTGGCTTATCGTACCCTTCCTTTCACCTGTCTATTGAAGAAATATGTTCACTTCATATGAGATGAAGAGTGCTAGAAATCTTTTGAGTCAATCAAAGCCTATTTGGCCAATCCTCCTATATTGATGCTAGCTATGCAAGACAAAACCTTTTCACTTTACCTCACAGCGTCACCATATTCCTTAACAGCTTTGCTGGCTCAGTATGATGATGCTGGGAAAGAGAGAGCGGTCTACTACATTAGCCATGTCTTAGTTGATTATGAAACCCATTATTTCTCCATGGAGAAACAATGCCTCACTCTTGTCTTTGCTACACAGAAGTTGAGGCACTATCTTCTCCATGCTGAAACACACGTCATTGTAAAGACTGGCTTGTTAAAGCATCTATTCTCTAGTGCCAACCTTACTGGAAGGTTAGCAAAGTGAGTTATGTTGCTTTCTAAGTTTGATTTAAAGTTCAAACTCATAAGTCAATAAAGGGTCAAGTAATTTTTGATCAATTGGCAAATGCTCCCTCATCTTGTTCCTTCCCAGGGTTGGATTTTTTCCCTGATGAGAATATTTTTGTGATTAACTATGACCTTGAATGCAATATGTATTTCAATGGATCGAGGTGTCAGGCTAGTTCTGGAGCAAGTGTTCTCTTGATATCCCTTGAAGGAAAATTGGTCCCTCTATCCTTCCGATTGGATTTTCCTTGCACCAATAACATCGCCGAGTACGAAGCTCTCATTGCTGGTTTGTGTGCCATAAAACATCTCTGCATACTAGGTGATTCTGAGCTTATTGTGAATCAAATTATGGGAACCTATCAAGATAAACAAAATAATTTGTCTTGATATTGAGACCTTACTTTGTCCTTGCTTAACAGGTTCTCTTCTTTTACAATAGACAACATCCCTAGAAGGGAGAATAGACATGATGATTCCATGGAAAACATTGCTTCCCTAGTACCTTCAGAGGAGGATACGAAAGAATACCACTTCATGGTTCAGGTCTTGCAAACCCCAATGGTTTTCGATCAACTTGAATCCAAGGCCTTTGTGTGTTCTCACATAGACTTGGGAGAATGGTTATGTAATATCTATAACTATTTAAAGATTGGAAACTTTCTTGATGATGCAACAAAGAATGATTAGACTCGCATACAAAAGATTTCCATGCGTTATGTCATTTTATTCGATGTTCTCTATCAAAAATATTATAATGGCTTGCTTCTACAATGCCTCACTAAAGCAGAAATACCCCTCACCCTTAAAGAAGACCATTCAGGCTCTGGGAGTGGACACTTTGGAGGTAAGGGTAAGTGCACCAAGATGGTTCCCAAAAAGGGTGCTTAAGTGGCCACTTTTTTTTCTAAAATCAAGAAATACTAACCTAGGACATGGAATTGAGGATAGTCACACTCAAAATTTTGAGATGGAACAAAAAGAAGGATCAAAGTGGGGTATGTGCAGGATCATCATGGAAAAAATAGATCCTTAAGTGGCAAAAAATTCAGAAAAATTAGAGTTAGACAACTTGACATAAAAATTTGAATAAGTTATCTATATTATTTCAAAAATATGTAAGAATAGAATTTGTAGAAAATTGAATGTAGTTTCTAAACTAATAGGTCTATTTATAAATTAAAAAAAAAAAAATCCTATTTGGTGAAAATTTGAAATTTCAATGCAGTAGTACTTAAATTTCAGGGAAAAAATAAGTAGGTGTTTGTCTAACCACCCTAACCATAATAAAATGATAATATTTTTTTATAAGATTTTATATATAAGTAGAGGACTCATGTCCCATGTGATGCATATTTTTTTATAATTTTTTCCAAGTAAATAATTAATTTTTTTTATTACAACTTTTAAAAAATAAAAACTTGTATGTCTAACCACCTTAACTTGGTCAAAACTTCATGAAATTCATTTCTTTTTTTAATCCTATAGTATGTGAAACATAGAATGTGATGCATGTTTTAGATTCAAAAATGTGATAATGTTTGAAAGCTATAGATTTTTCAATCACCTATCAATCAGGACTTTAGTTGTAATTCAAATAGAAAATAAATAATAATAATTTATTAAATTCAAAGTAAAGAATAATTTATATTGGTGGAAATCTGAGAATCCCTTTAAAACCCTTTTTGTTTCATCAATTTTGGGTAAAAAAAAGTCGTCACCACATACCCTACAAAAACCCATCATATTGCCACCTTTTGGCTCATCATGATCCTACACATACCCAATGCTCCAACTCTACTTTCTAAACTAATAATTTATTTTGAAAATGGTTGAGATTAAGGGGTTCAAATGAGGGACGTACACAAATTGGTGCATTTTTTATCAGAAAAACATAACAGCAACTCTTGTACGACCCTAGTACGATGAAATTTTTTAGTATTTTTAAAATTGCTATGGTCAGAAGTTAGCTAATAGTATGTGGTTGATGCACGATTTTCCTAAAAAAATTTAATGAATATTTTAATTTTTACAAATTTTTGAAGTGGACACTTCCTAAAAAATAGAATTTTGGTCGTGCTACCCCTACAAATTTTGGAAACTAATTGAATTTTTATTTTTTTTAAATTTATAGTATGGAGTCTAGTTTCTAAAAATGTAATTGATTTGAAATTTCGATGAACGGTTAATTTATAACGAAAAAACACCAAACACTACTTTTTGCCAAAAAAGAGACATACAAACAAAAGAAATTATGGATGAAAGGCTTAACATTGTGAGAAAGTGAAAAAAATTACATTGTTGGATAGCTAAGAGAGAACCTAACGTTACCCAGATGTTTGATTTGTTTGATATTGAACCACGTCCATTCCTAACAGTGAGCACGAACCCGATTATGTGAAATATTGTAGAATTTGCAAAAACACATCTCTGGTCATTGGGAATGCCCTCCAAGGCTTTGGATTGGTATTCCAAGGAAAATACCAATCCCAAGGCTTGGGGATTCCCAAAGCAAGATATAACATGAGCACGTTATAATGCGCTCAAGTTATATCTCAGTTTTTCCATTTTTTTTTGTTTCTGGGGAGTGCATGTCTAGAAGGACATAACATGAGCGTGGTATAACACGGTCGCATTGTCTTGATTTATGTTAAATGCTACTCTATTGAATGTATGTTTATATATTTGTATGTTTGTATGCACATGTGCGCTTTTATGTCATGTATGTATGCATGTATGTATCAATACATGTATATTGTATGTATGCCTATTTGTATGTAATATTGTATCTACGCATGTACATGTATGCTTGTATGTATGTAGGATTGTATGTACATATGTATTATGCTTGCATGTATGTATTTATGTATGTCTTTAGATGGAGGGAGAATTTTAAGAGAGAGAGATCTAAAGTTTTCTAGTAAGGGTGGGAGAGGGAGAGGGAGAGGGAGGGGGAGGGCGAGAGGGAGAGAGAGAGAGAGAGTGAGTCTAGAGAGAGGGAGAGGGGGTGTAAGTAAGAGTTTAAGAGATAGGGAGTGGGAGATAAGGGGTTGGAGTGAGAGGGACTTAGCTAGGTAGGGTGGGAGGGATAAAGGGAGTGAGAGAGAGAGAGGAGGGAGATAGATATGAAGAAAAATAGAGAGTTATGTAGGTAGGGTGCCAAAGGGAGAGACTTGAGAGTGTGAGGGGGGTTAGAGGGAGAGGCTTGAGAGATAGGGAGGGAGTGGGAGAGAGAGGGAATGCGAGTGAGAGACCTGAGAGAGGGAGAGGATGTGGGAGGTGTTGATGGTCAAAATAGCATAGCAACATTTAAAAAGAATATCTCTATTCTATTTCTCCAAAAAAAGAAAGACAACATACAGTAATCTAACTCCCAAGGTCCTGGTAGTTGGTTCTCAACTATGCTGATATTGCTCAATGGTCAATATAATTGTAATGTTCAAGGGGCCTGCTGGTTATTGAGCATCTTGATTGTTGTGAGATCGAATTCTTATTTAAACTTACTCTAACAAGGGGGTATAAAGAAAAGGAAAAAGATAGATCAGGGACACAAGAGAAATAAGAATGTTGATTCATTCAACTAATCAAACCTGTTGCTTTCCAAGGAATCCATAAACTAGAACTGCAACACAAATCAACCTATAATCCATAAACACCTATTCATTCACAGTGCAAATATCAATGGCAGATTGCAAATCAAAGTTTGAATAAAATAAAAGATAGAATTCCATTCCTTGAAAGCTTCCAAAACAAATGATTAATAAACAAACATCATTCCAAAGCGTAACCTAAAGCAGGTTTAAGTCTGACTACTTCTACTGTCAATGAAATAGATAAGTATCATTTACAAATCTGGCGAAATCACCAATGTATAGAAACCCATGTCTTCAGATTACCTCCATCTAAACTAAGAATTGCAGAAAACTCCATCACCTATCCTACTGTGAAACTTCTAACCTGCTAAGCTGTAAAACTTCTAACTTATTTTCCTAAGTGTCTAACCAACAACCCTTTACAATGAGCTTGATTTTGTCAATTTGTAGCTCAATTCCATAATTTCCTCCTCAAACTCAGACATCAAAAAGTTGTAGCTTTTTGTGCACACAATTCAATCAGAAAGATCACTTTCTATTTCAGCTCTCAGTTTGGTTTCAGCTGATTCTAGTTTCAAACTCCACTCTCCAGTCTATCCTCAGTTACAACTGTAGTTTCCAAACTGACTTTGAGTTCCCCTTTTGCACAATGAACAAAAATATCTTTCCCATAAATAAACTCAAGTGGGCTCACTAAGTCTCCTAAAGTACATACATGTTTTCTAACAACAAACTAGTGTATTTGATTTCACAGGGATTATCGATCTCAATCATGTTTCCTAAAGTACATACATCCTTGAGAAAAGGATCAGCTTCCTCAACCTTTAAATCAATCTGCTCAACATTTTCCTTACCTGACTTGGCAATCCTTCCAGACAATAAGAAATCAGAACCACTTACCTCAGAAGGGAAAATAGAAGGATGAATTTTACAGGAGTCATCTACAACAAGGTTCGTTATGCAATTGGAACAGTCATGTGCCAACATTGCAACCTTCATCTTGGGAACATAGTCACAAATTATCGGGGTCTCCCAATGAGGACTAAGCAATAAATCACCCATGTTGTCAGCTTGCAAGATTCGCAAACCTACCACTTCCTGAGTTGAAGCATTGTTGTCAGCACTTTCCTCAAACATGTCACCCAAAAGAGATTGAAAATCAGCATCGAGCTCATCAGTATTAAGATCAATAATACTGATACAGGGTGAACAAGTATTGTCTTTGAATAACTCATTTGAATAAACAGAATCAAATTCAGGGAAACATTTCTTCCATTTATGTTTCTTCCTATCGTCAAATAGAACGTATAAGTTAGTTTCAAGCTCATCACTGTTAAGATCAAATTCACTAGTGCATGGTAAGCAAGGATTTTCTTCGAACATCACATTTGAATAAACAAGATCACAACCAAGAAAACACTCTCTCATTTCACTCTCCTCGTCATGTTGAAGGGATTCAACTTCCGAGATGACCTCTTGGTCACTTTCTTGATATTCTTTTGATATTATTTGGAGTCACCATTCGTTCATTCCTTGCTACAACCAACCACTAATTCCATCAATGTTAGTATCTTGATTAGCATTGATATCCAATCTATTTTCCTGACAAGGGTAAGTTTGATCTGAATGATTATCAGGCAGCCCTTGAATAACTCGAACATCCATTTGATCTTTCTCCTTTGAAGAATCAATTTGACACTCAACTTTGTGTCCTTCACCATGAGATCCATTTATAGCCTCATTCATAATCATGTTGGTCTCAATTTCTATATGTTCATTATTCAAATCAGCAGAGTCATTTTCTTGTGTTAACTCATCAAAAGATGTTTTTCCCTTATGGATCATCATGAAAGAATCTATGAATGCATCGATAAACTCATTTTCCACATCGAGCGAATCTTCACAAGGTACAGAAGCTTCCATAGTTGTTGAATACATCTTGCTCCAAGGATCAAGTTCATTAGATGATGGGTAAGAGCTCATCATGTTCTCACAGTTGTTCTCATCATTTCGAAGGGAGTCATTATTATTTTCATGTATGCTAGTTGTTTCATCTTCCAGATCAACGGGATACGTACTCCAAGGATCCTCCATAAGTATTTCTTCAACAGTGATCTAATGTCTAAAATATAATTCCATCCTACCCAGGAAAACATGGCAATCCATCTGGGAATGTTGATTTGTTCGATGTATCCCACATCCAGTTGGTTTAACAAGTTCTAATAACTTCATATCTCCTAATTCTTCCAAATTCTTCCTTATTCGATTTTGTGCACGTGGGATATCTAGCCAACATGAACCATGCTCCTTTGTCCATCCTTCATCATGTTGATTCTCCTCATGATTAGAAGAGTTGTTCAAAGCATTGGAAGGTATTGCTGATTTCTCATGACAATAGTCCTATGTTGATATCTTATTTCCTTCAATATCACTGTTAGTATTAACGTTTCCAATGAAACTAGATTCCAATCTGAGATTTCCATTATGTTATGATTTTATATCCATTTCATGTTCTTTATCAGATAAAACATCAAATTGACACACTTGCTCATGAAATATCTCACTTGCAATTTCATCAAGATGCGATGCATTATGTGTTGGAGTATGACCAAAAAGAGTGGATATAGTTACAACTTCATTGGCAAGTGGAATACTTACCTTTGTCATTGGCTTTTTCAAAACCTGACTTTTCATGTCGGTAGGCGTTGTGGATAAACTAGTGCAGAGATGTGAAGGGTAATACTTTTTGAGTACAAGATCATTATATCTCTTACTTTGATTAGGAATGTTTCTAATGTCTTGTCCAGATTGTGCGAGCAAGAGGGCTTTGTTAAATGCATCCCATATAGTAGTAATTTTACCACAACATTTAATTCTTCCTACCAATAAATTATGCAAACCCCAATAATAATGTTCTTTTACCACAAGATCATTAATAACTAGGTCTGAATCTATAACTCACTTAAACATAAGGAGGAATCTATGATTGAATTGCATAATTGATTCACGCGGTAACCTTTTCACGGCTACAAATTGAAATGATGGGTTTCGCATATGTGTATAAGGATCAAATTGATCTAAGAACAATATTTTAAATTCTATCCATGAACAAATAGAATCCGGTGGCAGATTAACATACCATTGCCTCGCTGTACCTTGAAGTGTTTTGATGAACAATTGACAGACGATATCCTCATGTTGAATCTGGAGAAAAATAGCTAAATCCCTACAAATATTGATATGTTTAGAAGCATTTTGTCCACTGTCAGGGAAAAATAAAGGAAGCCTATCATACATGTGACTAGGGATTTCATGAATAAATCCAGGTATACAAAAAAGGGGTGCCCATCGAAGCTGGGTTTTCCAAGATCTAACCCACTCCAATTCACAACAATCCAAAATAACTCAAGTGCCCTCCTTCTAGCGCCAGATCTGTTGATGGTCAAAATAGCACAGCAACATTTAAATAGAATATCTCTATTCTATTTCTCCTGAAAAAGAAAGACAACATAAAGTAATCTAACTCCCAAGGTCCTGGTAGTTGGTTCTCAACTGTGCTGATATTACTCAATGGTCAATGTAATTGTAATGTTCAAGGAGCCTGCTGGTTATTGAGCATCTTGATTGTTGTGAGATCGAATTCTTATTTAAACTTACTCTAACAGGGGGGTATAAAGAAAAGGAAAAAGATAGATCAGGGACACAAGAGAAAGAAGAATGTTGATTCATTCAACTAATCAAACCTGTTGCTTTCCAGGGAATCCATAAACTAGAACTGCAACACAAATCAACCTGTAATCCATAAACACATATTCATTCATAGTGCAAATATTAATGGCAGATTGCAAAACATATTTCGAATAAAACAAAAGATAGAATTCCATTCCTTGAAAGCTTCCAAATCAAATGATTAATAAACAAACATCATTCCAAAGCGTAACCTAAAGCAGGTTTAAGTCTGACTACTTCTACTGTCAATGAAACAGATAAGTAGCATTTACAAATCTGGCGAAATCACCAATGTATAGAAACCCATGTCTTCATATTACCTCCATCTAAACTAAGAATTGCAGAAAATTCCATCACCTATCCTACTGTGAAACTTCTAACCTGCTAAGCTGTAAAACTTCTAACTTATTTTCCTAAGTGTCTAACCAACAACCCTTTACAATGAGCTTGATTTTGTCAATTTGTAGCTCAATTCCATAATTTCCTCCTCAAACTCAGACATCAAAAAGTTGTACCTTTTTGTGCACACAATTCAATCAGAAAGATCACTTTCTGTTTCATCTCTGAGTTTGGTTTGAGCTGATTCTAGTTTCAAACTCCACTCTCCAGTCTATCCTCAGTTACAACTGCAGTTTCCAATCTGACTTTGAGTTCCCCTTTTGCACAATGAACAAAAATATCTTTCCCATAAATAAACTCAAGTGGGCTCACTAAGTCTCCAGTTTACTTCAGTTTGATCATCTTTTCAGAATCTTCCCCAGCTGCACGTGAGTTTTGCAAATCAACTTTGATTTTTTATCCCTCCATCCACAAAAGTTCCTGCAAGACATTTAAAAGAGTTAATTAAAATTAATAAAATTAATCAATTAAATAACATTTTAGATTATTTCAACAGAATATAAAATACAATGAACTTTTACATTCCATAATTGAAACAATAACAAAATCCTTAAATTAATGTTATTTTCAATAAACAACATTAAAAAATAATGTTATGTATCATTTGATGTTGGCCCCATTCGCATCCAGTCCTTTTGGATATTAGATTTGTACTGAATCCAAGAGATAATCTGAAAGAAAATATGAAATCTCCAGACTTTCCTTGGAAACGTTACACTGATCAGCAATGCTTTCCTTTTTCACCAATAAATGGCATATCCATTGTTTCAACCATTTGAAAATCTGGTACTCAAACCCTATGTCGAGCATATTATCTACCTCCTGAATGGACAATACTCCTTCAATCTTAGATCTTGAAGAATTCTCGTACCCTAAATTCTCTACCAACTGTATGTGCCTGGGAGTTCCAAAATTGATTTAACAATCAATCCTTGGGATACCCCTCTTAACATTGCATTGAGGCATACTGTCAAATAGTTTTCGCTGGTTGATGCTCATCCATCTTGCAAACGTCAATGCTTAGAAAACAAGGCATTTCATGAGACCACCACTTTTGAGGGATTCTGCCATGTAGTTCACGCATCATCCATGATCTGCAATCATT
Source organism: Sequoia sempervirens (assembly GCA_007258455.2). Taxonomy (NCBI): domain Eukaryota; kingdom Viridiplantae; phylum Streptophyta; class Pinopsida; order Cupressales; family Cupressaceae; genus Sequoia; species Sequoia sempervirens. Next base: position 52,271 of record VDFB02275708.1, read on the forward strand.
CTATTTCATGAGATGAGATTTCTTTGAGGCAAACTGCCAAACAGTTTATGTGCCCTGTTTATGCTTCCCTATTTTGTACGCATGTTTGTATATCTTCCAGCAATCGTGGCATTTGATGAGATAACATATCTTTAAAGGAATCCTATCGAGTAGTTTACTGGCCTTGTCTATGCTTCCCTATTTTCATACCTTTCCCATTGAGGCCTTCTATCAAACAGTTGTGATGTTGTCTCTGCTTTCTTATTTTCCTGCGTAGTTTCATTTTGTTGAAGCCTTCTCAACAAAATTCATTTTGTGCGGATCTTGTGATCATGGCATGCCACGATAGGACATCACATTAGGCACTCTGTAAAACAGTTCATGCGCCTTGCTATGCATTCCATTACATGCATGGGGTGGTGTTGCTCTTTGAGGCATTCTGTCTAAAAGTTCACATGCATTATCTATGCTTTGATCAATATCAAAAATTCTTCTATAACCCCCATTTTATGTGAATTCTGCGACCTTGCATCCCGTAAGATGACATCTATTGAGAGGCATTATGTTGGCCATTTGCTGCCTTGATCAGCCTCCACATTTTCTTGACGTGTTTTGTAAAACAGTTCATTTTTCATTGTACCCTACCTTCATTATTTGGCACAAATCATTCTAGTAATCATGGCATTTGATGAGAGCAAGTTTCATTCAGGAAAATCCTTAAAAACCAAGCATGAATCCTCTTGTACTTACTCTCTCATCAGACAAATGAGCCCCTTAGCCTCTTTAGCAAGCCCATTTTGGGCATAAATCTGATCACGCCGCTCCATGATACTTCATCCCTTTCAGGCATTCTATCAAAGAGTTCACAGCTGCAACTTTTCTTCTACTTGGTGAATATTCTGCAAACGATGCATCTCATGTGAGGCATTCTGTTGAACAACTGTAGCACCTCCGCTGGGTCCATCGCTTCTCCTTCAAACAACGCCAATTCCTTGTCAGATGCTTCCTCACTTTGTTTGAATATCCACCAGGGTCACTGCAACTACAACACCAAACATGATTAACCCTTCATTTATTATCTATAGATATCGATGTTGTGTCCAGAAGTTCTCATATTCGCACGGGCAAGGGACAAATGCTAATAACGTTGTGGAATTTGGCTTTTCATCTACAAATTGCATTTTGCGTTGAATGTTTTTGAAACCTACCTGTTCAATCCACTTTGCGCGTCCTCTACAATCATTTCACTCCATGAGAGGACTTCTCCCTTAAGGCACTCTATCGAGCATCTTATTTACCCCCGTTTCCATGCCTGGTGCAGGATCGGGACCGTCATTGAAGCTTTACATCTTTACTGTGGCTTTCGGGAGTGGAGCTATTCTCGTGCGGGAGTTGACTAGAAACAAGTTTAGGACGTGGACCTTTTCCTCTAAGTTTCTAAATTCTCCTTGGTTCCGGCCCCGCACTGGCTGCGGGATTGGAACCATTTTAGGAATTGCATTCGAGCGGGGGCGAATTATTTTGGACCTTGGACATTTCAATATTTTTGGTGCCCAAAACTAACCTTTTCCCTAGTCCGCCAATTTAAATTTTAGAATTATTAAAGTACGTGGGGTCGGGCTTGGAATTGCTTTCGAGGGCTTTCTCATTTAAAACTAACATTTTACCCCCTTTTACTTAGGAGTGGAGTCGGGTGTAAAACCTGCCCGTGAACTTTATTCACCTTAAATTTTCAATTTTAAAATATTATATTACTTACTTTTAAAAGTTTTTTTTTTTTGCTTTGTTTTATGATTTCCTTATAAATCTTTTTTTAAATAAAAGATTTATTTTATTTATTTAATCTCTTAAATTCTAATTTAAAAACTTTTCAAATGTTTTTAAAGAAAAACATACAAACACGTTTATTATTAAGAAACACTTTTTTTAAAAATAAAAGATTTATTCACTTGATTTCTTTATTATTGTTTTTTTTTTGTATTTTCACATATTCTAATTTTTGTATTTTGTAACTTTTACAATTTTTTTGTATTTTCTAACTTTTAAAAAAAATTGTATTTTCTCGACAAAAACTAAAATGATGACGTGAAACAACAAAGCGAACGACACAAAATGAAGACGGATAGACAACAACAAAAAGATGAAGACTGAAAAGACGAAAACCAAAACGAACGAACAACGCAACGACAAAAGACGCGACAAAACGAACGAACAACACAACAATGAAAGACAAGTCGAAACGAAAAGAAAGGGACGGAGAACAAGACGGGACAACACCCAAATGAAGCGGGGAATGGGGACCGGGACGGAACCAAGAACAGGAACCTTGGAAAAGTTTTTGTTCCAGTTTCGGATCCGATAGAGACAAAGAAAAATAGAAAGAAGAAAAGAAGAGGGGGTCCCCGACTTTGCCAAGAAAAAGTTGGGGCGTGTATGCAAGGCATAACAAATGGTTACTCGGATCAGAAAATGCTCTAAGCATTTTAAAACGCTCAACCCTCCAAATACCCAAAAATCTCTGGTTTACATTCGTTCAAGGCAATTTAAGAAGTGAAAACACAATCAAACTAGGACACGACAGATGTCTGAGATGAAATTGAAATCTGTTTGTGTGTGCAACTGATTCATTCCCCTCCACAAGCGTTGTTGTGATCAAAGTGGAGCAGACTCTACCTGAGCTACGTAGTTGTGAGTTACATTTCAAATGTGTAATGATATCCTGGGCATAGCTCTACTACCAGTCAGGCGTCTATAGCCCCAGTAGAGATACTCGAGTCACCCTTGTTGATTGAGTTCATTTTCAGATTTTCTTTTCTTTCCTCTTTTTCTCAGGTGTTGATTCTTTTGAGGTATAATTTCTCGTTTCTCTCAATCCTTAAGCAATGAAGCTTAAGTAGCGGGTTGAGAACCACAATGGACATCGTGAAAGAAATGTAACCCTTTAGATTTTTCACTTGGAATAGAGTTACCCCACTCGATGTAAACTAACTGATGGATTTCTTAAAGTGTACAACTTGTGTTAGACTTTCAAAAACTCCCCAAAACTGTATAATGTACCAAGTTTTAATTCATGCTAACATTCCCTAGTTTGAAATGGATGAAAGTAAATCAAAAATTTCAATGTTACTGACTGATCAAGTGTTTGAAAATATAGATAGCAGACTCTCAACAGATTCACCTTTCAGCATAACTTGCATACAATAACTCAGCTTCCACTATCAATGAGAGGAAACCCCCCCAGAAGAAAGAAAAGAAACAGACAAAAAAAAAGAGAAACAACAGAGGAAAAGAGCAGACAGACACACAAACCGGCAAAATGAAAACAGAAAACAAGAACAAAAACAACAAAAGACCAAAACAAAAGAAAACAAACAAACCCAGAATCAAAAAGAAAAACAAGACTAACTAATCCTAATCCTAACTAACTCTAAAACTGAGCTCCACAAAACATAAAACTATAAAAATTTGTACTTGAACTGGACTGATTTAAAATTATGTGCAGAAGCGTTAACTTACTAGGTACAGTTCTAAATCTAGAAAATTTGTCTTTATACTTAGAAATGTAAAGTTTATGTGCAACATATTCATTTTTCGGGTATAAAGTTTGAAATATTAACAGTTGTGGGTCTTCAGCCTTGTCATGATTTATCCACAAACACATTTTACTATCCCCAACACCATAATCAAATTGAAAATCATTAAAACACAGAGGGTAATGGAAAGACACCACCTGATTTAGAAGATCTTCAGTTGTTGTGGGGTGCTCATGTTTTATGATCTCCTCTTCACGAGGTCTCAACTCATGGAACGCCACTTCATTCCGCTCCGGTACATGCATGTCAACATAAAAGGCATCCATTAGCAATGTGTCATTAGCATTCAAGACATCTACACTTTGTTCAAAAATTTCATGTATATCCCTATCACAATCAACACTAGGTTCTAACAACAAACTAGTGTATTTGATTTCACAGGGATTATCGATCTCAATCATGTTTCCTAAAGTACATACATCCTTGATAAAAGGATCAGCTTCCTCAACCTTTAAATCAATCTGCTCAACATTTTCCTTACCTGACTTGGCAATCCTTTCGGATAACAAGAAATCAGAACCACTTACCTCAGAAGGGAAAATAGAAGGATGAATTTTACATGAGTCATCTACAACAAGGTTTGTTATGCAATTGGAACAGTCATGTGCCAACATTGCAACCTTCATCTTGGGCACATAGTCAAAAATTATTGGGGTCTCCTTATGAGGACTAAGCAATAAATCACCCGTGTTGTTAGCTTGCAATTTTCGCAAACCTACCACTTCCTGAGTTGAAGCATCTCTGTCAGCACTTTCTTCAAACATGTCACCCAAAAGAGATTGAAAATCAGCATCAAGCTCATCAGTATTAAGATCAAAAATACTGATACAGGGTGAACAAGTATTGTCTTTGAATAACTCATTTGAATAAATAGAATCAAATTCAGGGAAACATTTCTTCCATTTATGTTTCTTCCTATTGTCAACTAGAACGTATAAGTCAGTTTCAAGCTCATCACTGTTAAGATCAAATTCACTAGTGCATGGTAAGCAAGGATTTTCTTCGAACATCACATTTGAATAAACAAGATCACAACCAAGAAAACAATCTCTCATTTCACTCTCCTCGTCATGTTGAAGGGATTCAACTTCCGAGACGACCTCTTGGTCACTTTCTTGATATTCTTTTGATATTATTTGGAGTCACCATTCGTTCATTCCTTGCTGCAACCAACCACTAATTCCATCAATGTTAGTATCTTGATTAGCATTGATATCCAATCTATTTTCCTGACAAGGGTAAGTTTGATCTGAATGATTATCAAGCAGCCCTTGAATAACTCAAACATCCATTTGATCTTTCTCCTTTGAAGAATCAATTTGACACTCAACTTTGTGTCGTTCACCATGAGATCCATTTATAGCCTCATTCATAATCATGTTGTTCTCAATTTCTATAAGTTCATTATTCAAATCAGGAGAGTCATTTTCTTGTGTTAACTCATCAAAAGATGTTTCTCCCTTATTGATCATCATGAAAGAATCTATCAATGCATCGATAAAATCATTTTCCACATCGAGCGAATCTTCACAAGGTATAGAAGATTTCGTAGTTGTTGAATACATCTTGCTCCAAGGATTAAGTTCATCAGATGATGGGTAAGAGCTCATCATGTTCTCATAGTTCTTCTCATCATTTTGAAGGGAGTCATTATTATTTTCATGTATGCTAGTTGTTTCATCTTCCAGATCAACGGGATACGTACTCCAAGGATCCTCCATAATTATTTCTTCAACAGTGATCTGATGTCTAAAATATAATTCCATCCTACCCAGGAAAACATGGCAATCCATCTGGGAATGCTGATTTGTTCGATGTATCCCACATCCAGTTGGTTTAACAAGTTCTAATAATTTCATATCTCCTAATTCTTCCAACTTCTTCCTTATTCAATTTTGTGCACGTGGGATATCTAGCCAACATGAACCATGCTCCTTTGTCCATCCTTCATCATGTTGATTCTCCTCATGATTAGAAGAGTTGTTCAAAGCATTTTAAGGTATTGCTGATTTCTCGTGACAATAGTCCATTGTTGATATCTTATTTCCTTCAATATTAATGTTAGCATTAATGTTTCCAATGAAACTAGATTCCAATCTGACATTTCCATTATGTTCTGATTTTATATCCATTTCATGTTCTTTATTAGATAAAACATCAAATTGACATACTTGCTCATGAAATCTCTCACTTTCAATTTCATTAAGATGCAATGCATTATGTGTTGGAGTATGACCAAAAAGAGTGGATATAGTTACAACTTCATTGGCAAGTGGAATACTTACCTCTGTCGTTGGCTTTTGCAAAACCTGACTATTCATGTGGGTAGGCATTGTGGATAAACCAGTGCAGAGATGTGAAGGGTAACAATTTTTGAGTACAAGATTCTTATATCTCTTACTTTGATTAGGAATGTTTCTAATGTCTTGTCCAAATTGTGCGAGCAAGAGGGCTTTGTTAAATGCATCCCATATAGTAGTAATTTTACCACAACATTTCATTCTTCCTAACAATAAATTATGCAAACCCCAATAATAATGTTCTTTTACCACAAGATCATTAATAACTAGGTCTGAATCTATAACTCGCTTAAACATAAGGAGGAATTTATGATTGAATTGCATAATTTATTCACGTGGTAACCTTTTCATGGCTACAAATTGAAGTGATGGGTTTTGCATATGTGTATAAGGATCAAATTGATCTAAGAACAAGATTTTAAATTCTATCCATGAACAAATAGAATCCGGTGGTAGATTAACATACCATTGCCTCACTGTACCTTGAAGTGTTTTGATGAACAATTGACAGACAATATCCTCATGTTGAATCTGGAGAAAAATAGCTAAATCCTTGCAAATATTGATATGTTTAGAAGCATTTTGTCCACTGTCAGGGAAAAATAAAGGAAGCCTATCATACATGTGACTAGGGATTTCATGAATAAATCCTGGTATACACAAATGGCTGCCCATCGGAGTTGGGTTTTCCAAGATCTAACCCACTTCAATTCACAACAATCCAAAATTACTCAAGTGCCCTCCTTCTAGCACTAGATCTATTGATGGTCAAAATAGCACAGCAACATTTAAACAGAATATCTCTATTCTATTTCTCCTAAAAAAGAAAGACAACATATAGTAATCTAACTCCCAAGGTCCTGGTAGTTGGTTATGAATTGTGTTGATATTGCTCAATGGTCAATGTAATTGTAATGTTCAAGGGGCCTGCTGGTTATTGAGCATCTTGATTGTTGTGAGATCGAATTCTTATTTAAACTTACTCTAACAGGGGGGTATAAAGAAAAGGAAAAAGATAGATCAGGGACACAAGAGAAAGAAGAATGTTGATTCATTCAACTAATCAGACCTGTTGCTTTCCAAGGAATCCATAAACTAGAACTGCAACACAAATCAACCTGTAATCCATAAACACCTATTCATTCACAGTGCAAATATTAATGGCAGATTGCAAATCATAATTCGAATAAAACAAAAGATAGAATTCCATTCCTTAAAAGCTTCCAAATCAAATGATTAATAAAAAAACATCATTCCAGAGCGTAACCTAAAGCAGGTTTAAGTCTGACTACTTCTACTGTCAATGAAATAGATAAGTAGCATTTACAAATCTGGCAAAATCACTAATGTACAGAAACCCATGTCTTCAGATTACCTCCATCTAAACTAAGAATTGCAGAAAATTCCATCACCTATCCTACTGTGAAACTTCTAACCTGCTAAGTTGTAAAACTTCTAACTTATTTTCCTAAGTGTCTAACCAACAACCCTTTACAATGAGCTTGATTTTATCAATTTGTAGCTCAATTCCATAATTTCCTCCTCAAACTCAGACATCAAAAAGTTGTAGCTTTTTGTGCACACAATTCAATCAGAAAGATCACTTTCTGTTTCAGCTCTCAGTTTGGTTTCAACTGATTCTAGTTTCAAACTGCACTCTCCAGTCTATCCTCAGTTACAACTGTAGTTTCCAATCTGACTTTGAGTTCCCCTTTTGCACAATGAACAAAAATATCTTTCCCATAAATAAACTCAAGTGGGCTCACTAAGTCTCCAGTTTACTTCAGTTTGATCATCTTTTCAGAATCTTCCCCAGCTACACATGAGTTTTGCAAATCAACTTTGATTTATTATCCCTCCATCCACAAAAGTTCCTGCAAGACATTTAAAAGCGTTAATTAAAATTAATAAAATTAATCAATTAAATAAAAAAATTATTTTTTCAATGGAATATAAATACAATGAACTTTTACATTCCATAATTGAAACAATAACAAAATCCTTAAATTAATGTTATTTTCAATAAACAACATTAAAAAATAATGTTATGTATCATTTGATGTTGGCCCCATTCGCATCCAATCCTTTTGGATATTAGATCTGTACTGAATCCAAGAGATAATCTGAAAGAAAATCTGAAATCTCTAGACTTTCCTTGGAAATGTTACACTGATCAGCAATGCTTGCCTTTTTCACCAATAAATGGCATATCCATTGTTTCAACCATTTGAAAATCTAGTACTCAAACCCTATGTCGAGCATGTTATCTACCTCCTGAATGGCCAATACTCCTTCAATCTCAGATCTTGAGGAATTCTCATACCCTAAATTCTCTGCCAATTGTATGTGTGTGGGAGTTCCAAAATTGATTTAACAATCAATCCCAGTGATACCCCTCTTAACATTGCATTGAAGCATATTGTCAAACAGTTTACACAGTTGATGCTCATCCATCTTGTAAACATCAATGCTCAGAAAACAAGGCATTTCATGAGACCACCTCTTTTGAGGGATTCTACCATGTAGTTCACACATCATCCATGATCTGCAATCATTCTATTTCATGAGATGAGATTTCTTTGAGGCAAACTGCCAAACAGTTTACATGCCCTGTTTTTGCTTCCCTATTTTGTACGCATGTCTGTATATCTTCCAGCAATCATGGCATTCAATAAGATAACATCTCTTTAAAGGAATCCTATCAAGTAGTTTACTTGCCTTGTCTATGCTTCCCTATTTTCATACCTTTCCTATTGAGGCATTTTGTCAAATAGTTGTGATGTTGTCTCTACTTTCTTATTTTCCTGCGCAGTTTCATTTTGTTGAAGCCTTCTCAACAAAATTCATTTTGTGCGAATCCTGTGATGATGGCTTGCCACGATAGGACATCACCTTAGGCACTCTGTAAAACAGTTTATGTGCCTTGCTATGCATTCCATTACATGCATGGGGTGGTGTCGCTCTTTGAGGCATTCTGTCTAAAAGTTCACATGCATTGTCTATGCTTTGATCAATATCAAAAATTCTTTTGGAGCCCCCATTTTATGTGAATTTCACGACCTTGCATCCTGTAAGATGACATCTATTGAGAGGCATTATGTTGGCCATTTTCTGCCTTGATCGGCCTCCACATTTTCTTGAGGTGTTTTGTAAAACAGTTCATTTTTCATTGTACCCTACCTTCATTATCTGGCGCAAATCATTCTAGTAATCATGGCATTTGATGAGATCAAGTTTCGCTTAGGAAAATCCTTAAAAACGAAGCATGAATCCTCTTGTACATACTCTCTCATCAGACAAATGAGCCCCTTAGCCTCTTTAGCAAGCCCATTCTGGGCATAAATTTGATCACGCCACTCCATGATACTTCATCCCTTTCAGGCATTTTGTCAAAGAGTTCATAGCTGTAACTTTTCTTCTACTTGGTGCATATTCTGCAAACGATGCATTTCATGTGAGGCATTCTGTTGAACAACTGTAGCACCTCCGCTGGGTCCATCACTTCTCCTTCAAACAACACCAATTCCTTTTCAGATGCTTCCTCACTTTGTTTGAATATCCACCAAGGTCGCTGCAACTACAACACCAAACATGATTAACCCTTCCTTTATTATCTATAGATATCGATGTTGTGTCTAGAAGTTCTCATATTCGCATGGGCAAGGGACGAAAGCTAATAACGTTGTGGAATTTGGCTTTTCATCTGCAAATTGCATTTTGTGTTGAATGTTTTTGAAACCTACCTATTCAATCCACTTTGCGCGTCCTCTACAATCATTTCACTCCATGAGAGGACTTCTCCCTTAAGTCACTCTGTCGAACATCTTATTTACCCCCATTTCCATGCCTGGTGGGGGATCGGGACCGTCGTTGAAGCTTTACATCTTCACTATGGCTGTCGGTAGCAGAGCTATTCCCGTACGGGAGCGGACTGGGAACAAATTTAGGACGTGGACCTTTTCCTCTGAGTTTCTAAATTCTCCTTGGTTCAGGCCCCGTAATGGCTGTAGGATCGGAACCATTTTAGGAATTGCATTCGAGCGGGGGCAGAATTATTTCAGACCTTGAACATTTCAATATTTTTGGTGCCCAAAACTGACCTTTTCTTGAGTCCGCCAGTTTGAATTTTAGAATTATTAAAGTACGTGGGGTCGGGCCTGGAATTGCTTTTGGGGGCTTTCTCGTTTAAAACTAACATTTTACCCCCTTTTAATTAGGAGTGGAGTCGGGTGTAAAACCTGCCCATGAACTTTATTCACCTTAAATTTTCAATTTTAAAATATTATATTACTTACTTTTAAATTTTTATTTTTTTTTGCTTTGTTTTTATGATTTCCTTATAAATCTTCTTTTTTTTAAATAAAAAGATTTATTTTATTTATTTAATCTCTTAAATTTTAATTTAAAATTTTTTCAAATGTTTTTAAAGAAAAACATACAAACACGTTTATTATTAAGAAACACTTTTTTAAAAAATAAAAGATTTATTCACTTGATTTCTTTATTATTGTTTTTTGTTTGTATTTTCTCATATTCTAATTTTTGTATTTTGTAACTTTTACAATTTTTTTGTATTTTCTCGACAAAAACAAAAATGATGACGTGAAACAACAAAGAGAACAACACAAAACGAAGATGGATAGACAACAACAAAAAGACGAAGACCGAAGAGACGAAAACCAAAATGAATGAACAATGCAACGACAAAAGATGGGACAAAATGATCTAACATTACAACAAAGAAAGACAAGACAAAATGAAAAGAAAGCAACGGAGAACAAGATGGGACAAGACCCGAATGAAGCGAGGAACAGGGACCAGGACGGAACCAAGAACAGGAACCTTGGAAAAGTTTATGTTCTGGCTCTGGATCTGACAGAGACAAAGAAAAATATAAAGAAGAAAAGAAGAGGGGGTCCCCCACTTTTCCAAGCAAAATTTGGGGCGTGTATGCAAGGCATAACAAGAGGGAGTGACCTGATAGAGGGAGAGAAAGAGGGGGGTGGAGTGAGAGGGAATTATCTAGGTAGGGTGGGGGGATAGATAGATAGAGAGACAGACAGAGAGAGTTACCTAGGTAGGTTTCCAAAGGGAGAGACCTAAGAGAGAGAGGGGGTGGGAGGGAGAGACATGAGAGAGAGGGAGAGAGAGGGAGTGGGAGAGATTGGAAGGGAGATAGAGAGAGATATATAGAGGGAGCGAGAGAGGGTGATAGGGATTGTGTAAATGAGAGGTTTGTAGAAAGAGGGAGAGGGTAAATAGAGGCAATTAGAGAGGGTAGGAGAGAGGGAGGTAGGGAGTGGTGAGATTTATAGATAGAGAGAAAGTGATAGGGGTTGAGGGTATAGTGTTGAGGGATTAGGGTGGAGGACCTCTAGGGTTGATGGTTTCTAGGGTATTAGGGTTTAAGGGTTGAGGATTGAGGGATTAGGGTCGATGGTAGAGAGTATTGGGTTAAGGGTATAGGGTACAAGGTTTAAGGGTTTAGGGTTAAAGGGTGTAGGGTTAAGGGTTTAGTGTTGAGGGTAGAGGGTTTAGGGTATAGGTTTGAGGGTATATGTTTTAAGGATTAGGTTGAGGGTCCAATGTAAAGGGTAGAGGGTATAGGGGTTGAGGGTTTAATTTAGAG
>VDFB02275708.1:63871-87324 GCA_007258455.2 Sequoia sempervirens
AACCGCTAATGCTATGGTGTGTTCTTCATCGATACCCTTTGTGGAAATTGTCCCTAGAGTGAGTGTTGTTGAAGACAAACCACCTAAAGTAGAAGATCCTAAGTCCTCCCTGTCTTCCCCTTCTTCCTCTCAGCCAAATGTTTTCTTTGGTGATGATTGGGGCTCCTTAGAATTCTCCTAATTATTTATTGTAGAATACAAGGTGAGCCCCTCTTGTATAGAATTTCTAGGTGCCTCCGATGTGAAGGTGGATGATAATCCCATTAAGGAAGAGAAGTGTGACCCTATTCAAGAGGCCACTCCTTCCTCTACTAAGGAGAGTAATCCCAATCCTACAAAGGATTTTAATGTTTACGAACCTAGTGAAGAAGGTGAGAGCACTCCCGTAGAGACATTCAACATTCATTGGTGGAATGAAACACTCTACGTAGAGCCGCCACCTCCTGAATTTTTGCAAACTCGCTATGGTTTTGGATATGAACTAGCTTCTTTATATGGCTATGGGAAGAAAGGCCTAGGGTGTATTGAGCAAGGAATTTAAGTCCCTATCTAGTTTAAGCAGTGAAAGAGCTATTTGGGTTTGGGGTGCTCTATCAAATAATCTAAGCAGAAACCTTGGTGGAGCATTAATATGATTTCAGCCGAACCCTTGAGTTTAGTCCATCCTGAATTGATAAAGGATAGGGGGAATACTGAAAAAATCCCTTTAGACATCTTCTCTTCAGATGAAGCACTTGAGGAATTCCTAGGTGCCTACTCCCCTTTGCCTCCCTTTCATCACAAGAGATGATTCTTGTATCGCCTGCATGAACAAGTGTACTTTGGAGAATTTGTCTTGAGTATTAACGAGGAGGACCCTCTATCCAATATTGATGCCAATGTCCTGATATCACATCCTTGAGATCGTAGATCCCTCCTCAAAGGAGATACTACTGAAATATCTATGGATTCTAAGTCTCCTAAAAAAGTGATTAAGATTGAGAAGTGTCTTTCTTTAGAAGAAGCAAATGAACACTTCGATCTCTTACATTCTCATCTTGATATATTTGCTTGGATGTATGAGGATATGCCTAGTATTAATGAGTCCATAGTAATTCATAATATCATCCTATGTCCCAACGCTAAGCCAATCAAGCAAAAAATTTAAAAGATCAATCCCAGGGTGGTGTTGATGGTTAAGACCGAGATAGAGAAGCTATTGAAAGCAAGCTTTATCCGTCTGATCGACTACCCCCCTTGGATCTCAAATGTAGTTGTTGTTAGTAAACCTAATAGCCGTATTCATATATGTATTGAATTTCATGATCTTAATAAGGCTTCTCTTAAGGATTATTTTTCATTGCCTAATATAGATATGATTGTAGATTTGACTGCGGGCCATGCATTATTATCTTTTTTGGATGGCTTCTCAGGTTACAATCAAATATGCATTAACCTAGAAGATCAGTACAAGAAAACCTTCACTACCCCTTGGGGTACCTTCTGTTATGTGGTCATTCCCTTTGGCTTAAAGAATGTGGGAGTGACTTACGAATGGACGATGACCCTTATTTTTCATGATTTTATTCATAAGATATTAGAAGATTATGTGGATGATATCTTGGAAAAATCTATAACTCGTCAAGATCATGTAGAGAACCTTTATCTTATCTTTGAAAGGATTCAACTCTATAAGATGAGACTCAATTCCCATAAGTGTGTCTTCAGTGTGGACACCGGAAAGCTTCTGGGGTTCATAGTTTCTCTCCGTGGAATCGAGGTCAACACGAATAAGATTGATGTTATTTTTAACATGCCTCCACCAAGAAATATTACTAAATTAAAAAGTCTACAAGGGAAAATTTAGGCAATTCATATATTCATATCTCAATTGGCTTATCGTACCCTTCCTTTCACCTGTCTATTGAAGAAATATGTTCACTTCATATGAGATGAAGAGTGCTAGAAATCTTTTGAGTCAATCAAAGCCTATTTGGCCAATCCTCCTATATTGATGCTAGCTATGCAAGACAAAACCTTTTCACTTTACCTCACAGCGTCACCATATTCCTTAACAGCTTTGTTGGCTCAGTATGATGATGTTGGGAAAGAGAGAGCGGTCTACTACATTAGCCATGTCTTAGTTGATTATGAAACCCATTATTTCTCCATGGAGAAACAATGCCTCACTCTTGTCTTTGCTACACAGAAGTTGAGGCACTATCTTCTCCATGCTGAAACACACGTCATTGTAAAGACTGGCTTGTTAAAGCATCTATTCTCTAGTGCCAACCTTACTGGAAGGTTAGCAAAGTGAGTTATGTTGCTTTCTAAGTTTGATTTAAAGTTAAAAATCATAAGTCAATAAAGGGTCAAGTAATTTTTGATCAATTGGCAGATGCTCCCTCATCTCGTTCCTTCCCAGGGTTGGATTTTTTCCCTGATGAGAATATTTTTGTGATTAACTATGACCTTGAATGCAATATGTATTTCAATGGATCGAGGTGTCAGGCTGGTTCTGGAGCAAGTTTTCTCTTGATATCCCTCGAAGGAAAACTGGTCCCTCTATCCTTCCGATTGGATTTTCCTTGCAACAATAACATCGCTGAGTACGAAGCTCTCATTGCTGGTTTGTGTGCCATAAAACATCTCTGCATACTAGGTGATTCTGAGCTTATTGTGAATCAAATTATGGGAACCTATCAAGATAAACAAAATAATTTGTCTTGATATTGAGACCTTACTTTGTCCTTGCTTAACAGGTTCTCTTCTTTTACAATAGACAACATCCCTAGAAGGGAAAATAGACATGATGATTCCATGGAAAACATTGCTTCCCTAGTACCTTCGGAGGAGGATACGAAAGAATACCACTTCATGGTTCAGGTCTTGCAAACCCCAATGGTCTTCGATCAACTTGAATCCAAGGCCTTTGTGTGTTCTCACATAGACTTGGGAGAATGGTTATGTAATATCTATAACTATTTAAAGATTGGAAACTTTCTTGATGATGCGACAAAGAATGATCAGACTCACATACAAAAGCTTTCCATGCGTTATGTCATTTTATTCGATGTTCTCTATCAAAAATATTATAATGGCTTGCTTCTACAATGCCTCACTAAAGCAAAAATACCCCTCGCCCTTAAAGAAGACCATTCAGGCTCTGGGAGTGGACACTTTGGAGGTAAGGGTAAGTGCACCAAGATGGTTCCCAAAAAGGGGGCTTAAGTGGCCACTTTTTTTCTAAAATCAAGAAATACTATCCTAGGACATGGAATTAAGGATAGTTACACTCAAAATTTTGAGATGGAACAAAAAGAAGGATCAAAGTGGGGTATGTGCAGGATCATCATGGAAAAAATAGATCCTTAAGTGGCAAAAAATTCAGAAAAATTAGAGTTAGACAACTTGACATAAAAATTTGAATAAGTTATCTATATTATTTCAAAAATATGTAAGAATAGAATTTGTAGAAAATTGAATGTAGTTTCTAAACTACTAGGTCTATTTATAAATTAAAAAATCCTATTTGGTGAAAATCAAATTAATGCAAGAGTACTTAAATTTCGTGGAAAAAATAAGTAGGTGTTTGTCTAACCACCCCAACCATAATAAAATGATAATATTTTTTATGGGGATTACAGGCAGTGGTTCGTCCCGATGATGCATATTTTTTATATAATTTTTTCCAAGTAAGAATTAATTATGATTTTTTATTACAACTTTGGAAAAAATAAAAAACCTCAGATGTCTAACCACCTTAACTTGGTCAAAACTTCATGAAATCTTACTTTTTTTTGAATCCTATAGTATGCAAAACATAGAATGTATTTTGCTGTTTTAGATTCAAATGTGATAATCGCTTTGAAAGCTATAGATTTTCTTTCAATCACCCCACCCAAACTTGACTCCCACAAATCCAAAATGCATCAACGAAAATGTTAAACACCGGTACAAGTGTTCCAAATGAAACCCTTTTTGTTTCATCAATTTTGGGTAAAAGTCGCTTCTACCTACATACCCTACAAAACCCATCATATTGCTACCTTTGGCTCATCATGATCCTACACACATACCCAATGCTCCAACTCTACTTTCAAACTAATAATTCTATTTTGAAAATGCTTGAGATTAAGGGTTCAAAATGAGGGACGCATAATAAATTAAGCGCATTTTTACTCGTAGTCAGCAACAAAGCAACTCTCTTTGTGCACGCCCTAGTATGAGAAATTTTTTTAGTATTTTTAAAATTGCTATGGTCAGAAGTTAGCTAACAGTATGTGGTTGATGCACGATTTTCCTAAATTTTTTTAATGAATATTTTAATTTTTACAAATTTTTGAAGTGGACACTTCCTAAAAAATAGAATTTTGGTCGTGTTACCCCTACAAATTTTGGAAACTAATTGAATTTTTATTTTTTTTAAATTTATAGTATGGAGTCTAGTTTCTAAAAAAGTAATTGATTTGAAATTTTGATGAACAGTTAATTTATAACGAAAAAACACCAAACACTACTTTTTGCCAAAAAAGAGACATACAAACAAAAGAAATTATGGATGAAAGGCTTAACATTGTGAGAAAGTGAAAAAAATTACATTGTTGGATAGCTAAGAGAGAACCTAACGTTACCTAGATGTTTGATTTGTTTGATATTGAACCACGTCCATTCCTAACAGTGAGCACGAACCCGATTATGTGAAATATTATAGAATTTGCAAAAACACATCTCTGGTCATTGGGAATGCCCTCCAAGGCTTTGGATTGGTATTCCAAGGAAAATACCAATCCCAAGGCTTGGGGATTCCCAAAGCAAGATATAATATGAGCACGTTATAATGCGCTCAAGTTATATCTCAGTTTTTCCATTTTTTTTTTGTTTCTGCGGAGTGCATGTCTAGAAGGACATAACATGAGCGTGGTATAACACGGTCGCATTGTCTTGATTTATGTTAAATGCTACTCTATTGAATGTATGTTTATATATTTGTATGTTTGTATGCACATGTGCGCTTTTATGTCATGTATGTATGCACGTATGTATCAATACATGTATATTGTATGTATGCCTATTTGTATGTAAGATTGTATCTACGCATGTACATGTATGCTTGTATGTATGTAGGATTGTATGTAAATATGTATTATGCTTGCATGTATGTATTTATGTATGTCTTTAGATGGAGGGAGAATTTTAAGAGAGAGAGATCTAGAGTTTTCTAGTAAGGGTGGGAGAGGGAGAGGGAGAGGGAGGGGGAGGGCGAGAGGGAGAGAGAGAGAGAGAGAGTGAGTCTAGAGCGAGGGAGAGGGGGTGTAAGTAAGAGTTTAAGAGATAGGGAGTGGGAGATAAGGGGTTGGAGTGAGAGGGACTTAGCTAGGTAGGGTGGGAGGGATAAAGGGAGTGAGAGAGAGAGAGGAGGGAGATAGATATGAAGAAAAATAGAGAGTTATGTAGGTAGGGTGCCAAAGGGAGAGACTTGAGAGTGTGAGGGGGGTTAGAGGGAGAGGCTTGAGAGATAGGGAGGGAGTGGGAGAGAGAGGGAATGCGAGTGAGAGACCTGAGAGAGGGAGAGGATGTGGGAGGTGTTGATGGTCAAAATAGCATAGCAACATTTAAAAAGAATATCTCTATTCTATTTCTCCAAAAAAAGAAAGACAACATACAGTAATCTAACTCCCAAGGTCCTGGTAGTTGGTTCTCAACTATGCTGATATTGCTCAATGGTCAATATAATTGTAATGTTCAAGGGGCCTGCTGGTTATTGAGCATCTTGATTGTTGTGAGATCGAATTCTTATTTAAACTTACTCTAACAAGGGGGTATAAAGAAAAGGAAAAAGATAGATCAGGGACACAAGAGAAATAAGAATGTTGATTCATTCAACTAATCAAACCTGTTGCTTTCCAAGGAATCCATAAACTAGAACTGCAACACAAATCAACCTATAATCCATAAACACCTATTCATTCACAGTGCAAATATCAATGGCAGATTGCAAATCAAAGTTTGAATAAAATAAAAGATAGAATTCCATTCCTTGAAAGCTTCCAAAACAAATGATTAATAAACAAACATCATTCCAAAGCGTAACCTAAAGCAGGTTTAAGTCTGACTACTTCTACTGTCAATGAAATAGATAAGTATCATTTACAAATCTGGCGAAATCACCAATGTATAGAAACCCATGTCTTCAGATTACCTCCATCTAAACTAAGAATTGCAGAAAACTCCATCACCTATCCTACTGTGAAACTTCTAACCTGCTAAGCTGTAAAACTTCTAACTTATTTTCCTAAGTGTCTAACCAACAACCCTTTACAATGAGCTTGATTTTGTCAATTTGTAGCTCAATTCCATAATTTCCTCCTCAAACTCAGACATCAAAAAGTTGTAGCTTTTTGTGCACACAATTCAATCAGAAAGATCACTTTCTATTTCAGCTCTCAGTTTGGTTTCAGCTGATTCTAGTTTCAAACTCCACTCTCCAGTCTATCCTTAGTTACAACTGTAGTTTCCAAACTGACTTTGAGTTCCCCTTTTGCACAATGAACAAAAATATCTTTCCCATAAATAAACTCAAGTGGGCTCACTAAGTCTCCTAAAGTACATACATGTTTTCTAACAACAAACTAGTGTATTTGATTTCACAGGGATTATCGATCTCAATCATGTTTCCTAAAGTACATACATCCTTGAGAAAAGGATCAGCTTCCTCAACCTTTAAATCAATCTGCTCAACATTTTCCTTACCTGACTTGGCAATCCTTCCAGACAATAAGAAATCAGAACCACTTACCTCAGAAGGAAAAATAGAAGGATGAATTTTACATGAGTCATCTACAACAAGGTTCGTTATGCAATTGGAACAGTCATGTGCCAACATTGCAACCTTCATCTTGGGAACATAGTCACTAATTATCGGGGTCTCCCAATGAGGACTAAGCAATAAATCACCCATGTTGTCAGCTTGCAAGATTCGCAAACCTACCACTTCCTGAGTTGAAGCATTGTTGTCAACACTTTCTTCAAACATATCACCCAAAAGAGATTGAAAATCAGCATCGAGCTCATCAGTATTAAGATCAATAATACTGATACAGGGTGAACAAGTATTGTCTTTGAATAACTCATTTGAATAAACAGAATCAAATTCAGGGAAACATTTCTTCCATTTATGTTTCTTCCTAGCATCAAATAGAACGTATAAGTTAGTTTCAAGCTCATCACTGTTAAGATCAAATTCACTAGTGCATGGTAAGCAAGGATTTTCTTCGAACATCACATTTGAATAAACAAGATCACAACCAAGAAAACACTCTTTCATTTCACTCTCCTCGTCATGTTGAAGGGATTCAACTTCCGAGATGACCTCTTGGTCACTTTCTTGATATTTTTTTGATATTATTTGGAGTCACCATTCGTTCATTCCTTGCTACAACCAACCACTAATTCCATCAATGTTAGTATCTTGATTAGCATTGATATCCAATCTATTTTCCTGACAAGGGTAAGTTTGATCTGAATGATTATCAGGCAGCCCTTGAATAACTCGAACATCCATTTGATCTTTCTCCTTTGAAGAATCAATTTGACACTCAACTTTGTGTCCTTCACCATGAGATCCATTTATAGCCTCATTCATAATCATGTTGGTCTCAATTTCTATATGTTCATTATTCAAATCAGCAGAGTCATTTTCTTGTGTTAACTCATCAAAAGATGTTTTTCCCTTATTGATCATCATGAAAGAATCTATGAATGCATCGATAAACTCATTTTCCACATCGAGCGAATCTTCACAAGGTACAGAAGCTTCCATAGTTGTTGAATACATCTTGCTCCAAGGATCAAGTTCATTACATGATGGGTAAGAGCTCATCATGTTCTCACAGTTGTTCTCATCATTTCGAAGGGAGTCATTATTATTTTCATGTATGCTAATTGTTTCATCTTCCAGATCAACGGGATACGTACTCCAAGGATCCTCCATAAGTATTTCTTCAACAGTGATCTAATGTCTAAAATATAATTCCATCCTACCCAGGAAAACATGGCAATCCATCTGGGAATGTTGATTTGTTCGATGTATCCCACATCCAGTTGGTTTAACAAGTTCTAATAACTTCATATCTCCTAATTCTTCCAAATTCTTCCTTATTCGATTTTGTGCACGTGGGATATCTAGCCAACATGAACCATGCTCCTTTGTCCATCCTTCATCATGTTGATTCTCCTCATGATTAGAAGAGTTGTTCAAAGCATTGGAAGGTATTGCTGATTTCTCATGACAATAGTCCTATGTTGATATCTTATTTCCTTCAATATCACTGTTAGTATTAACGTTTCCAATGAAACTAGATTCCAATCTGAGATTTCCATTATGTTATGATTTTATATCCATTTCATGTTCTTTATCAGATAAAACATAAAATTGACACACTTGCTCATGAAATCTCTCACTTGCAATTTCATCAAGATGCAATGCATTATGTGTTGGAGTATGACCAAAAAGAGTGGATATAGTTACAACTTCATTGGCAAGTGGAATACTTACCTTTGTCATTGGCTCTTGCAAAACTTGACTTTTCATGTCGGTAGGCATTATGGATAAACTAGTGCAGAGATGTGAAGGGTAATAGTTTTCGAGTACAAGATCATTATATCTCTTACTTTGATTAGGAATGTTTCTAATGTCTTGTCCAGATTGTGTGAGCAAGAGGGCTTTGTTAAATGCATCCCATATAGTAGTAATTTTACCACAACATTTAATTCTTCCTACCAATAAATTATGCAAACCCCAATAATAATGTTCTTTTACCACAAGATCATTAATAACTAGGTCTGAATCTATAACTCAATTAAACATGAGGAATCTATGATTGAATTGCATAATTGATTCACGCGGTAACCTTTTCACGGCTACAAATTGAAATGATGGGTTTCGCATATGTGTATAAGGATCAAATTGATCTAAGAACAATATTTTAAATTCTATCCATGAACAAATAGAATCCGGTGGCAGATTAACATACCATTGCCTCGCTGTACCTTGAAGTGTTTTGATGAACAATTGAAAGATGATATCCTCATGTTGAATCTAGAGAAAAATAGCTAAATCCCTACAAATATTGATATGTTTAGAAGCATTTTGTCCACTGTCAGGGAAAAATAAAGGAAGCCTATCATACATGTGACTAGGGATTTCATGAATAAATCCAGGTATACAAAAAAGGGGTGCCCATCGGAGCTGGGTTTTCCAAGATCTAACCCACTCCAATTCACAACAATCCAAAATAACTCAAGTGCCCTCCTTCTAGCGCCAGATCTGTTGATGGTCAAAATAGCACATCAACATTTAAATAGAATATCTCTATTCTATTTCTCCTGAAAAAGAAAGACAACATAAAGTAATCTAACTCCCAAGGTCCTGGTAGTTGGTTCTCAACTGTGCTGATATTACTCAATGGTCAATGTAATTGTAATGTTCAAGGAGCCTGCTGGTTATTGAGCATCTTGATTGTTGTGAGATCGAATTCTTATTTAAACTTACTCTAACAGGGGGGTATAAAGAAAAGGAAAAAGATAGATCAGGGACACAAGAGAAAGAAGAATGTTGATTCATTCAACTAATCAAACCTGTTGCTTTCCAGGGAATCCATAAACTAGAACTGCAACACAAATCAACCTGTAATCCATAAACACATATTCATTCATAGTGCAAATATTAATGGCAGATTGCAAAACATATTTCGAATAAAACAAAAGATAGAATTCCATTCCTTGAAAGCTTCCAAATCAAATGATTAATAAACAAACATCATTCCAAAGCGTAACCTAAAGCAGGTTTAAGTCTGACTACTTCTACTGTCAATGAAACAGATAAGTAGCATTTACAAATCTGGCGAAATCACCAATGTATAGAAACCCATGTCTTAATATTACCTCCATCTAAACTAAGAATTGCAGAAAATTCCATCACCTATCCTACTGTGAAACTTCTAACCTGCTAAGCTGTAAAACTTCTAACTTATTTTCCTAAGTGTCTAACCAACAACCCTTTACAATGAGCTTGATTTTGTCAATTTGTAGCTCAATTCCTTAATTTCCTCCTCAAACTCAGACATCAAAAAGTTGTACCTTTTTGTGCACACAATTCAATTAGAAAGATCACTTTCTGTTTCATCTCTGAGTTTGGTTTGAGCTGATTCTAGTTTCAAACTCCACTCTCCAGTCTATCCTCAGTTACAACTGTAGTTTCCAATCTGACTTTGAGTTCCCCTTTTGCACAATGAAATAAAATATCTTTCCCATAAATAAACTCAAGTGGGCTCACTAAGTCTCCAGTTTACTTCAGTTTGATCATCTTTTCAGAATCTTCCCCAGCTGCACGTGAGTTTTGCAAATCAACTTTGATTTTTTATCCCTCCATCCACAAAAGTTCCTGCAAGACATTTAAAAGAGTTAATTAAAATTAATAAAATTAATCAATTAAATAACATTTTAGATTATTTCAACAGAATATAAAATACAATGAACTTTTACATTCCATAATTGAAACAATAACAAAATCCTTAAATTAATGTTATTTTCAATAAACAACATTAAAAAATAATGTTATGTATCATTTGATGTTGGCCCCATTCGCATCCAGTCCTTTTGGATATTAGATTTGTACTGAATCCAAGAGATAATCTGAAAGAAAATATGAAATCTCCAGACTTTCCTTGGAAACATTACACTGATCAGCAATGCTTGCCTTTTTCACCAATAAATGGAATATCCATTGTTTCAACCATTTGAAAATCTGGTACTCAAACCCTATGTCGAGCATATTATCTACCTCCTGAATGGCCAATACTCCTTCAATCTTAATCTTGAGGAATTCTCGTACCCTAAATTCTCTACCAACTGTATGTGCCTGGGAGTTCCAAAATTGATTTAACAATCAATCCCCGGGATACCCCTCTTAACATTGCATTGAGGCATACTGTCAAACAGTTTACGCTGGTTGATGCTCATCCATCTTGCAAATGTCAATGCTTAGAAAACAAGGCATTTCATGAGACCACCACTTTTGAGGGATTCTACCATGTAGTTCGCGCATCATCCATGATCTGCAATCATTCTATTTCATGAGATGAGATTTCTTTGAGGCAAACTGCCAAACAGTTTACGTGCCCTGTTTATGCTTCCCTATTTTGTACGCATGTCTGTATATCTTCCAGCAATCGTGGCATTTGATGAGATAACATATCTTTAAAGGAATCCTGTCGAGTAGTTTACTGACCTTGTCTATGCTTCCCTATTTTCATACCTTTCCCGTTGAGGCCTTCTATCAAACAGTTGTGATGTTGTCTATGCTTTCTTATTTTCCTGCGCAGTTTCATTTTGTTGAAGCCTTCTCAACAAAATTCATTTTGTGCGGATCCTATGATCATGGCACGCCACGATAGGACATCACATTAGGCACTCTGTAAAACAGTTCATGCGCCTTGCTGGGTAAAAGCACAAAACTGTGTCACACTTTTGGCCAAATAAATAGTTCTGAGCGAAAACATTTCGGCCAGAATGGTTTCGCCAGACTAGGTTTCGACCGAAATCATGTGGCGTATTACGTGGCACATAGGTTTCGGTCGAATAAGTTTTGCCCGAATCCAAAAAAATCAAAATTTTCCTCTTCCCGCTTTAAAACTGTCTTCAAAATTGGATTTTTTAATGTGCGGGGTTTCTATAGAAAGGATTTCGGTAGAAACTGTCTATGTGGCATCCTAGTTGGCAGCCAACTTAGCTTTTTTCAGAATTTTCTAAAACTTTCAACTTTAGCTAAGTATTTCTTTAGTCAAAATGATTTTTTTGCAAAAAAAAAAAAAACCCTTTTGTAGAGCTCGGAGTGGAGAATCCAAATATATAATTTTTTAATATTTTTATTAGTTTTAATATATTTTATTTTTAAAATAATGCAAGTAGGTTTTCAAAATGAAAAAGGAAGTTGATTACAAATTAAAAACAAGATAGTAAAATTTATTAAAAAAATTTAAATCTTATATGGGGCACAAGAGGAGAGAGTCTTCTTCAAAAGGGTATAATTTTTTTTTGAAAATGATTTAAAATTTTGAAAATAGTTGACGGCCCATGAAAACTGTCAAATTTTGACATGTTTGACTTTAAAACGTTATTACAAGAAAAATATACATCAAAATTTGATTTTTCTTTTTCCATGCACAAGATATTGAAGTTACCTATTTGGAGAAAAAAAAATTAGGGAGAAATGAAGTATTTTTCAATTTTTTTCTTGACGGCCCGTGAAGTCACTCTTTTCTAAAATTTTTAGCATTCCAAAATTTGTCCTTCAATTGATAAAAACATAATGAATTTTTTTTAAAAAATTTTTTAAAAATTACAACAATAAACTTCATAAAAATTTCTACATTTCATTAGTTTACACCATTTTGAAATTCAAAACATAAAGACGACTTTTATGTGGTCGAAGTTCAGAATTTTTTTTGCTGTTGGCCGTTTCCTTTATAAAGTGTGACACAGGTTTGTGCTTTTACCCTGCTATGCATTCCATTACATGCATGGGGTGGTGTCGCTCTTTGAGGCATTCTGTCTAAAATTTCACATGCATTATCTATGCTTTGATCAATATCAAAAATTCTTCTAGAATGTGAATTCCGCGACCTTGCATCCCGTAAGATGACATCTATTGAGAGGCATTATGTTGACCATTTGCTGCCTTGATCAGCCTCCACATTTTCTTGAGGTGTTTTGTAAAACAGCTCATTTTTCATTGTACCCTACCTTCATTATTTGGCACAAATCATTCTAGTAATCATGGCATTTGATGAGAGCAAGTTTCGTTCAGGAAAATCCTTAAAAACCAAGCATGAATCCTCTTGTACTTACTCTCTCAATAGACAAATGAGCCCCTTAGCCTCTTTAGCAAGCCCATTTTGGGCATAAATCTGATCACGCCGCTCCATGATACTTCATCCCTTTCAGGCATTCTGTCAAAGAGTTCACAGCCGCAACTTTTCTTCTACTTGGTGAATATTCTGCAAACGATGCATCTCATGTGAGGCATTCTGTTGAACAACTTTAGCACCTCCGCTGGGTCCATCACTTCTCCTTCAAACAACGCCAATTCCTTGTCAGATGCTTCCTCACTTTGTTTGAATATCCACCAGGGTCACTGCAACTACAACACCAAACATGATTAACCCTTCCTTTATTATCTATAGATATCGATGTTGTGTCCAGAAGTTCTCATATTCGCACGGGCAAGGGACAAATGCTAATAACGTTGTGGAATTTGGCTTTTCATCTGCAAATTGCATTTTGCGTTGAATGTTTTTGAAACCTACCTGTTCAATCCACTTTGCACGTCCTCTACAATCATTTCACTCCATGAGAGGACTTCTCCCTTAAGGCACTCTGTCGAGCATCTTATTTACCCCCGTTTCCATGCCTGGTGCGGGATCGGGACCGTCGTTGAAGCTTTACATCTTTACTGTGGTTGTCGGGAGAAGAGCTATTCTCGTGCGGGAGTTGATTGGAAACAAGTTTAGGATGTGGACCTTTTCCTCTAAGTTTCTAAATTCTCCTTGGTTCCGGCCCCGCACTGGCTGCGGGATTGGAACCATTTTAGGAATTGCATTCGAGCGGGGGCGAATTATTTTGGACCTTGGACATTTCAATATTTTTGCTGCCCAAAACTGACCTTTTCCCTAGTCCGCCAGTTTAAATTTTAGAATTATTAAAGTACGTGGGGTCGGGCTTGGAATTGCTTTCGAGGGCTTTCTCATTTAAAACTAACATTTTACCCCCTTTTACTTAGGAGCGGAGTCGGGTGTAAAATCTGCCCGTGAACTTTATTCACCTTAAATTTTCAATTTTAAAATATTATATTACTTACTTTTAAAAGTTTTTTCTTTTTGCTTTGTTTTTATGATTTCCTTATAAATCTTTTTTTTTTTAAATAAAAAGATTTATTTTATTTATTAAATCTCTTAAATTCTAATTTAAAACTTTTCAAATGTTTTTAAAGAAAAACATACAAACACGTTTATTATTAAGAAACACTTTTTTAAAAAATAAAAGATTTATTCACTTGATTACTTTATTATTGTTTTTTTTTTTTGTATTTTCACATATTCTAATTTTTGTATTTTGTAACTTTTACAATTTTTTTGTATTTTCTAACTTTTAAAAAAAAATTGTATTTTCTCGACAAAAACTAAAATGATGACGTGAAACAACAAAGCGAACGACACAAAATGAAGATGGATAGACAACAACAAAAAGATGAAGACCGAAAAGATGAAAACCAAAATGAATGAACAACGCAATGACAAAAGACGCGACAAAACGAACGAACAACACAACAATGAAAGACAAGTCGAAACGAAAAGAAAGGGACAGAGAACAAGACGGGACAACACCCAAACGAAGCGGGGAACGGGGACCGGGACGGAACCAAGAACAGGAACCTTGGAAAAGTTTTTGTTCCAGTTCCGGATCCGATAGAGACAAAGAAAAATAGAAAGAAGAAAAGAAGAGGGGGTCCCCAACTTTGCCAAGCAAAAGTTGGGGCGTGTATGCAAGGCATAACAAATGGTGACTCGGCTCAGAAAATGCTCTAAGCATTTTAAAACACGCAACCCTCCAAATACCCAAAAATCTCTAGTTTACATTCGTTCAAGGCAATTTAAGAAGTGAAAACACAATCAAACTAGGACACGACAGATGTCTGAGATGAAATTGAAATCTGTTTGTGTGTGCAAATGATTCATTCCCCTCCACAAGCGTTGTTGTGATCAAAGTGGAGTAGACTCTACCCGAGCTACGTAGTTGTGAGTTACATTTCAAATGTGTAATGATATCCTGGGCATAGCTCTACTACCAGTCAGGCGTCTATAGCCCCAATAGAAATACTCGAGTCACCCTTGTCGATTGAGTTCATTTTTAGATTTTCTTTTCTTTCCTCTTTTTCTCAGGTGTTGATTCTTTTGAGGTATAATTTCTCGTTTCTCTCAATCCTTAAGCAATGAAGCTTAAGTAGCGGGTTGAGAACCACAGTGGACATCGTGAAAGAAATGTAACCCTTTAGATTTTTCACTTGGAATAGAGTTACCCCACTCGATGTAAACTAACTGATGGATTTCTTAAAGTGTACAACTTGTGTTAGACTTTCAAAACTCCCCAAAACTGTATAATGTACCAAGTTTTAATTCATGTTAACATTCCCCAGTTTGAAATGGATGAAAGTAAATCAAAAATTTCAATGTTACTGACTGATCAAGTGTTTGAAAATATAGATAGCAGACTCTCAACAGATTCACCTTTCAGCATAACTTGCATACAATAACTCAGCTTCCACTATCAAAGAGAGGAAACCCCCCTAGAAGAAAGAAAAGAAATAGACAAAAAAAAGAGAAACAACAGAGGAAAAGAGCGGACAGACACACAAACTGGAAAAATGAAAACAGAAAACAAGAACAAAAACAACAAAAGACCAAAACAAAAGAAAACAAACAAACCTAGAATCAAAAAGAAAAACAAGACTAACTAATCCTAATCCTAACTAACTCTAAAACTGAGCTCCACAAAACATAAAACTATAAAAAATTTTACTTGAACTGGAATGATTTAAAATTATGTGCAGAAGCGTTAACTTACTAGGTACAGTTCTAAATCTAGAAAATTTGTCTTTATAATTAGAAATGTAAAGTTTATGTGCAACATATCCATTCTGAGGGTATAAAGTTTGAAATATTAACAGTTGTGGGTCTTTAGCCTTGTCATGATTTATCCACAAACACATTTTACTATCCCCAACACCATAATCAAATTGAAAATCATTAAAACACAGAGGGTAATGGAAAGACACCACCTGATTTAGAAGATCTTCAGTTGTTGTGGGGTGCTCATGTTTTATGATCTCCTCTTCACGAGGTCTCAACTCATGGAACACCACTTCATTCCGCTCCGGTACATGCATGTCAACATAAAAGGCATCCATTAGCAATGTTCCATTAGCATTCAAGACATCTACACTTTGTTCAAAAATTTCATGTATATCCCTATCACAATCAACACTAGGTTCTAACAACAAACTAGTGTATTTGATTTCATAGGGATTATCGATCTCAATCATGTTTCCTAAAGTACATACATCCTTGATAAAAGGATCGGCTTCCTCAACCTTTAAATCAATCTGCTCAACATTTTCCTTACCTGACTTGGCAATCCTTCTGGACAACAAGAAATCAGAACCACTTACCTCAGAAGGGAAAATAGAAGGATGAATTTTACATGAGTCATCTACAACAAGGTTCGTTATGCAATTGGAACAGTCATGTGCCAACATTGCAACCTTCATCTTGGGCACATAGTCAAAAATTATTGGGTTCTCCTTATGAGGACTAAGCAATAAATCACCTGTGTTGTCAGCTTACAAGTTTCGCAAACCTACCACTTCCTGAGTTGAAGCATCGCTGTCAGCACTTTCTTCAAACATGTCACCCAAAAGAGATTGAAAATTAGCATCGAGCTCATCAGTATTAAGATCAAAAATACTGATACAGGGTGAACAAGTATTGTCTTTGAATAACTCATTTGAATAAATAGAATCAAATTCAGGGAAACATTTCTTCCATTTATGTTTCTTCCTATTGTCAACTAGAACGTATAAGTCAGTTTCAAGCTCATCACTGTTAAGATCAAATTCACTAGTGCATGGTAAGCAAGGATTTTCTTCGAACATCACATTTGAATAAACAAGATCACAACCAAGAAAACACTCTCTCATTTCACTCTCCTCGTCATGTTGAAGGGATTCAACTTTCGAGACGACCTCTTGGTCACTTTCTTGATATTCTTTTGATATTATTTGGAGTCACCATTCGTTCATTCCTTGTTGCAACCAACCACTAATTCCATCAATGTTAGTATCTTGATTAGCATTGATATCCAATCTATTTTCCTGACAAGGGTAAGTTTGATCTAAATGATTATCAGGCAGCCCTTGAATAACTCGAACATCCATTTGATCTTTCTCCTTTGAAGAATCAATTTGACACTCAACTTTGTGTCCTTCACCATGAGATCCATTTATAGCCTCATTCATAATCATGTTGTTCTCAATTTCTATAAGTTCATTATTCAAATCAGCAGAGTCATTTTCTTGTGTTAACTCATCAAAAGATGTTTCTCCCTTATTGATCATCATGAAAGAATCTATGAATGCATCGATAAAATCATTTTCCACATCAAGCGAATCTTCACAAGGTACAAAAGCTTCCATAGTTGTTGAATACATCTTGCTCCAAGGATTAAGTTCATCAGATGATGGGTAAGAGCTCATCATGTTCTCACAGTTGTTCTCATCATTTCGAAGGGAGTCATTATTATTTTAATGTATGCTAGTTGTTTCATCTTCCAGATCAACGGGATACGTACTCCAAGGATCCTCCATAAGTATTTCTTCAACAGTGATCTGATGTCTAAAATATAATTCCATCCTACCCAGGAAAACATGGCAATCCATCTGGGAATGCTGATTTGTTCGATGTATCCCACATCCAGTTGGTTTAACAAGTTCTAATAATTTCAGATCTCCTAATTCTTCCAACTTCTTCCTTATTCGATTTTGTGCACGTGGGATATCTAGCCAACATGAACCATGCTCCTTTTTCCATCCTTCATCATGTTGATTCTCCTCATGATCAGAAGAGTTGTTCAAATCATTTTAAGGTATTGTTGATTTCTCATGACAATAGTCCATTGTTGATATCTTATTTCCTTCAATATTAATGTTAGCATTAATGTTTCCAATGAAACTAGATTCCAATCTGACATTTCCATTATGTTCTGATTTTATATCCATTTCATGTTCTTTATTAGATAAAACATTAAATTGACATACTTGCTCATGAAATCTCTCACTTTCAATTTCATTAAGATGCAATGCATTATGTGTTGAAGTATGACCAAAAAGAGTGGATATAGTTACAACTTCATTGGCAAGTGGAATACTTACCTCTGTCGTTGGCTTTTGCAAAACCTGACTTTTCATGTGGGTAGGCATTGTGGATAAACCAATGCAGAGATGTGAAGGGTAAAAATTTTCGAGTAAAAGATCATTATATCTCTTACTTTGATTAGGAATGTTTCTAATGTCTTGTCCAAATTATGTGAGCAAGAGGGCTTTGTTAAATGCATCCCATATAGTAGTAATTTTACCACAACATTTCATTCTTCCTAACAATAAATTATGCAAACCCCAATAATAATGTTCTTTTACGACAAGATCATTAATAACTAGGTCTGAATCTATAACTCGCTTAAACATAAGAGGAATTTATGATTGAATTGCATAATTTATTCACGTGGTAACCTTTTCATGGCTGCAAATTGAAGTGATGGGTTTCACATATGTGTATAAGGATCAAATTGATCTAAGAACAAGATTTTAAATTCTATCCATGAACAAATAGAATCCGGTGGTAGATTAACATACCATTGCCTCGCTGTACCTTGAAGTGTTTTGATGAACAATTGACAGACGATATCCTCATGTTGAATCTGGAGAAAAATAGCTAAATCCTTGCAAATATTGATATGTTTAGAAGCATTTTGTCCACTATTAGGGAAAAATAAAGGAAGCCTATCATACATGTGACTAGGGATTTCATGAATAAATCCAGGTATACACAAAGGGCTGCCCATCGGAGCTGCGTTTTCCAAGATCTAACCCACTGCAATTCACAACAATCCAAAATTACTCAAGTGCCGTCCTTCTAGCACCAGATCTATTGATGGTCAAAATAGCAAAGCAACATTTAAACAGAATATCTCTATTCTATTTCTCCTGAAAAAGAAAGACAACATATAGTAATCTAACTCCCAAGGTCCTGGTAGTTGGTTATGAATTGTGTTGATATTGCTCAATGGTCAATGTAATTGTAATGTTCAAGGGGCCTGCTGGTTATTGAGCATCTTGATTGTTGTGAGATCGAATTCTTATTTAAACTTACTCTAACAGGGGGGTATAAAGAAAAGGAAAAAGATAGATCAGGGACACAAGAGAAAGAAGAATGTTGATTCATTCAACTAATCAGACCTGTTGCTTTCCAAGGAATCCCTAAACTAGAACTACAACACAAATCAACCTGTAATCCATAAACACCTATTCATTCACAGTGCAAATATTAATGGCAGATTGTAAATCATAATCTGAATAAAACAAAAGATAGAATTCCATTCCTTAAAAGCTTCCAAATCAAATGATTAATAAACAAACATCATTCCAGAGCGTAACCTAAAGCAGGTTTAAGTCTGACTACTTCTACTGTCAATGAAACAGATAAGTAGCATTTACAAATCTGGCGAAATCACCAATGTACAGAAACCCATGTCTTCAGATTACCTCCATCTAAACTAAGAATTGCAGAAAATTCCATCACCTATCCTACTGTGAAACTTCTAACCTGATAAGCTGTAAAACTTCTAACTTATTTTCCTAAGTGTCTAACCAACAAACCTTTACAATGAGCTTGATTTTATCAATTTGTAGCTCAATTGCATAATTTCCTCCTCAAACTCAAGCATCAAAAAGCTGTAGCTTTTTGTGCACACAATTCAATCAGAAAGATCACTTTCTATTTCAGCTCTCAGTTTGGTTTGAACTGATTCTAGTTTCAAACTGCACTCTCCAGTCTATCCTCAGTTACAACTGTAGTTTCCAATCTGACTTTGAGTTCCCCTTTTGCACAATGAACAAAAATATCTTTCCCAGAAATAAACTCAAGTGGGCTCACTAAGTCTCCAGTTTACTTCAGTTTGATCATCTTTTCAGAATCTTCCCCAGCTGCACGTGAGTTTTGCAAATCAACTTTGATTTATTATCCCTCCATCCACAAAAGTTCCTGCAAGACATTTAAAAGCATTAATTAAAATTAATAAAATTAATCAATTAAATAAAAAAATTATTTTTTCAATGGAATATAAATACAATGAACTTTTACATTCCATAATTGAAACAATAACAAAATCCTTAAATTAATGTTATTTTCAATAAACAACATTAAAAAATAATGTTATGTATCATTTGATGTTGGCCCCATTCGCATCCAGTCCTTTTGGATATTAGATCTGTACTGAATCGAAGAGATAATTTGAAAGAAAATCTGAAATCTCTAGACTTTCCTTGGAAATGTTACACTGATCAGCAATGCTTGCCTTTTTCACCAATAAATGGCATATCCATTGTTTCAACCATTTGAAAATATAGTACTCAAACCCTATGTCGAGCATGTTATCTACCTCCTGAATGGCCAATACTCCTTCAATCTCAGATCTTGAGGAATTCTCATACCCTAAATTCTCTGCCAACTGTATGTGTGTGGGAGTTCCAAAATTGATTTAACAATCAATCCCCATGATACCCCTCTTAACATTGCATTGAGGCATACTGTCAAACAGTTTACACAGTTGATGCTCATCCATCTTACAAACATCAATGCTCAGAAAACAAGGAATTTCATGAGACCACCTCTTTTGAGGGATTCTGCCATGTAGTTCACACATCATCCATGATCTGCAATCATTCTATTTCATGAGATGAGATTTCTTTGAGGCAAACTGCCAAACAGTTTACATGCCCTGTTTATGCTTCCCTATTTTGTACGCATGTCTGTATATCTTCCAGCAATCATGGCATTCAATGAGATAACATCTCTTTAAAGGAATCCTGTCATGTAGTTTACTTGCCTTGCCTATGCTTCCCTATTTTCATACCTTTCCTGTTGAGGCATTTTGTCAAACAGTTGTGATGTTGTCTCTACTTTCTTATTTTCCTGCGCAGTTTCATTTTGTTAAAGCCTTCTCAACAAAATTCATTTTGTGCGGATCCTGTGATGATGGCTTGCCACGATAGGACATCACCTTAGGCACTCTGTAAAACAGTTTATGTTCCTTGCTATGCATGGGGTGGTGTCGCTCTTTGAGGCATTCTGTCTAAAATTTCACATGCATTGTCTATGCTTTGATCAATATCAAAAATTCTTTTGGAGCCCCCATTTTATGTGAATTTCACGACCTTGCATCCTGTGAGATGACATCTATTGAGAGGCATTATGTTGGCCATTTTCTGCCTTGATCGGCCTCCACATTTTCTTGAGGTGTTTTGTAAAACAGTTCATTTTTCATTGTACCCTACCTTCATTATCTGGCGCAAATCATTATAGTAATCATGGCATTTGATGAGATCAAGTTTCGCTTAGGAAAATCCTTAAAAACCAAGCATGAATCCTCTTGTACATACTCTCTCATCAGACAAATGAGCCCCTTAGCCTCTTTAGCAAGCCCATTCTGGGCATAAATTTGATCACGCCACTCCATGATACTTCATCCCTTTCAGGCATTCTTTCAAAGAGTTCATAGCTGCAACTTTTCTTCTACTTGGTGCATATTCTGCAAACGATGCATCTCATGTGAGGCATTCTGTTGAACAACTGTAGCACATCCGCTGGGTCCATCACTTCTCCTTCAAACAACACCAATTCCTTGTCAGATGCTTCCTCACTTTGTTTGAATATCCACAAGGGTCGCTGCAACTACAACACCAAACATGATTAACCCTTCCTTTATTATCTATAGATATCGATGTTGTGTTTAGAAGTTCTCATTTTTGCATGGGCAAGGGACGAAAGCTAATAACGTTGTGGAATTTGGCTTTTCATCTGTAAATTGCATTTTGTGTTGAATGTTTTTGAAACCTACCTGTTCAATCCACTTTGTGCGTCCTCTACAATCATTTCACTCCATGAGAGGACTTCTCCCTTAAGGTACTCTGTTGAACATCTTATTTACCCCCATTTCCATGCCTGGTGGGGGATCGGGACCGTCGTTGAAGCTTTACATCTTCACTGTGGCTGTCGGGAGTAGAGCTATTCCCGTGCGGGAGCGGACTAGGAACAAATTTAGGACGTGGACCTTTTCCTCTAAGTTTCTAAATTCTCCTTGGTTCTGGCCCCGTAATGGCTTTAGGATTGGAACCATTTTAGGAATTACATTCGAGCGGGGGTAGAATTATTTCAGACCTTGAACATTTCAATATTTTTGGTGCCCAAAACTAACCTTTTCTTGAGTCCGCCAATTTGAATTTTAGAATTATTAAAGTACGTGGGGTCGGGCCTGGAATTGCTTTTGGGGGCTTTCTCGTTTAAAACTAACATTTTACCCCCTTTTACTTAGGAGTGGAGTCGGGTGTAAAACCTGCCCATGAACTTTATTCACCTTAAATTTTCAATTTTAAAATATTATATTACTTACTTTTAAATTTTTATTTTTTTTGCTTTGTTTTTATGATTTCCTTATAAATCTTCTTTTTTTTAAATAAAAAGATTTATTTTATTTATTTAATCTCTTAAATTTTAATTTAAAATTTTTTCAAATGTTTTTAAAGAAAAACATACAAACACGTTTATTATTAAGAAACACTTTTTTAAAAAATAAAAGATTTATTCACTTGATTTCTTTATTATTGTTTTTTTTTTGTATTTTCTCATATTCTAATTTTTGTATTTTGTAACTTTTACAATTTTTTTGTATTTTCTCGACAAAAACAAAAATAATGACGTGAAACAACAAAGCGAATGACACAAAACTAAGACGGATAGACAACAAAAAAAAGACGAAGACCGAAGAGACGAAAACCAAAATGAACGAACAATGCAACGACAAAAGATGGGACAAAACAATCTAACAACACAACAATGAAAGACAAGACAAAACGAAAAGAAAGCAATGGAGAACAAGATGGGACAAGACCCAAACGAAGCGAGGAACAAGGACCAGGATGGAACCAAGAACAGGAACCTTGGAAAATTTTATGTTCTGGCTCTGGATCTGACAGAGACAAAGAAAAATATAAAGAAGAAAAGAAGAGGGGGTCCCCCACTTTTCCAAGCAAAAGTTGGGGTGTGTATGCAAGGCATAACAAGAGGGAGTGACCTGATAGAGGGAGAGAAAGAGGGGGGTGGAGTGAGAGGGAATTATCTAGGTAGGGTGGGGGGATAGATAGATAGAGAGATAGACAGAGAGAGTTACCTAGGTAGGTTTCCAAAGGGAGAGACCTAAGAGAGAGATGGGATGTGAGGGAGAGACATGAGAGAGAGGGAGAGAGAGGGAGTGGAAGAGAGTGGAAGGGAGATAGAGAGAGATAGATAGAGGGAGCGAGAGAGGGTGATAGGGATTGTGTAAATGAGAGGTTTGTAGAAAGAGGGAGAGGGTAAATAGAGGCAATTAGAGAGGGTAGGAGAGAGGGAGGTAGGGAGTGGTGAGATTTATAGATAGAGAGAAAGTGATAGGGGTTGAGGGTATAGTGTTGAGGGATTAGGGTGGAGGACCTCTAGGGTTGATGGTTTCTAGGGTATTAGGGTTTAAGGGTTGAGGATTGAGGGATTAGG